>JAQBSW010006607.1:0-47141 GCA_029291075.1 Eudiplozoon nipponicum | reverse complement strand
TATAAAAAAGTTTAATCTGTTCAAATTTCTTTCTGCCTGAACATTTCAAAACCAATTATGTTGCGATACATACAGGGATGAATATAGAAAACTATATTTTTGATTAAATACAACTTTTGATGAATCTATTGGTAATTTCATAAAAGTTAAAAGATTCCTGTGCGAAAATTCGAATTTATCTGTCTTTTCTTCATTTTCTTACTGACGCGTACTGCAATTGGAGCTATTTTTGATTAATAACATAGAAGTTTAAGCGCTTCAATTAACCAAATGTCAAAGAGCGTGTGTCTTATTTAACAATAATTGTTTGCGCGGGTGGTGGTAACAATTCTTTAAATCAAGTGTGCGAGCTTGAAGTAAACATCAATCCCATTGTATTTAACCAGTCGTCGAACAACATAACAAAACTACCGCCAGCCGCAACGCACTGACGCGTTTCGACCTTCCTTGATCATCATCAGAGTACGATGGCAAACTGACAGGAAATCAAATTCCAATATGCGGCTCTCACCTCCAGCAGTCTCGCATATACTGAATTTGACTGGAAATGTCGGCTGCAAAATTTCTATGCTGTCACGATCATTAACTGTTTGTAGGTTTCGCCAAATATACATATAGAGGCAATACAGTCTAACAATAATTGTTTTCGCGGGTGGTGGTAACAATTCTTTAAATCAAGTTTGGGAGCTTGAAGTAAATACCAGTCCCATTGTATTTAACCAGTCGACGAACAACATAACAAAACTACCGCCAGCCGCAGCGTACTGACGCGTTTCGAACTTCCTTGATCATCATCAGAGTACGACGGTATATTGACTATCGAGGATCAAACCGCATTGTATATATATGGAAATCAAATTTAGATATGCGGCTCTCACCTCTAGCAGACTCGCAGACATTGAACTTGACTGGAAATGTCGGCTGCACAATTTCTATGCAGTCACGAAGATAAACCGTTTGTAGCTTTCGCCACATATACATATATAGGCAATACAATTTAACAATAATTGTTTGCGCGGGTGATGGTTACAATTCTTTCAACCAAGTTTGCGAGCTTGAAGTAAACACCAATCACATTGTATTTAACCAGACGACCAACAGCATAACAAAACTACCGCCAGCCGCAACGCACTGACGCGTTTCGACCTTCCTTGATCATCATCAGAGTACGACGACAAACTGACTATCTATGATCAAAGCTCATTGAATATATATGGAAATCAAATTTAGATATGCGGCTCGCACCTCTAGCAGTCTCGCGTACATTGAACTGGAGTGGAAATTTCGGCTGCATAATTTCGATGCAGTCACGAACATTAACTGTTTGTAGCTTTCGCCACATATACATATTTAGGCAATACAATTTAACAATAATTGTTTGCGCGGCTGGTGGTAACAATTCTTTAAATCAAGTTTGCGAGCTTGAAGTAAACACCAATCACATTGTATTTAACCAGTCGACGAACAACATAACAAAATAACCGCCAGCCGCAACGTCGTCGACTGGATAAATACAATGAGATTGGTGTTTACTTCAAGCTCGCAAACTTGATTTAAAGAAGTTTGTCATTTTGTTCATAAAAAGTGTTAATATTTCATAGAAAAGTATGTATTGTAAAATTTTTAACCATATAATATCACTTATATTAAAATTGTCTTAACATAATCTGCAAATCAAAATCCTATTGTGAAATTTATAATTTTGCGGCATAATTTTGAACAGATTTCACGTTCTGTAAATATGTAAAAATGTCACTTGCAGATAACATTAATTTTACTTAGATAAATATATTCACTATAAAAGTATTTTCTTGGTATCGTGGTATCGGTATTTACTTTTAAATAATATGTTAAATGGCAATTTTTGGTGCAAAATATTTGCCTAAATGTTCATAATATTTCAATAATTATGAAATAAATTGAACAAAAAAGGTGATATTAAGTTTGACTCGAATTCTTTGGTTTATATATATATATATATATATATATATATATATATATATATATATATATATATATATATATATATATACATACATATATATATCAGCATAAAATTACATATCAAAATTTATAAAAAAATATAAAATGTATTTAAGTAGAATAAAATGCTATGCACATTACTTCAAATACCTTTGATAAATAAAACGAAATTATAACACATACTTTGTATCTAAACATAAGCGATATTATTAATAATAGGAATTGCATTTGTAACACGATAATTTAATGACGAAAGAACGAATGTCGCAAGTTTATTCTTATTATTTACCATTCAAGCTATAAAGTATGTAAAGTGTGTTCTTAAATAACATAGTTCAGAATGTTGTAAATTATTATGCTTTAATTGTTTTTTTCTTTTTTACATGTTGTAGAACGACCGATGTTGGTTGTGGTTATAAAGCATGCCCAAATCCATTTCCCTACGGAAACTCAATCGTTTGCATCTACGGTCCAGGGTATGTGCTGGTTGTCACAATGTTTCTACATTTATTTTTGAAAATGTTTAAAATAATTTGATTGCTCATGGTAATTCACGGCAATTTCTGGCTTAACCTCTGGTATGCTTATATTTAAATCAGTGATTTTCTTTATTCTTTTGTATAAACTATTTCGTCTCGTTATTTAATTAATCAAACATTTTTGTTTATATTTCAGTGGCAATTACGTAGGGGAGCGTCCTTATGAGGCTGCTTAATTAACGTAATACTTTACAGGTATTCCTTTAATTATAACAAAAAAAATAATTTTAAAAATATTTGAAATTCATTTTTCCATTTTATTTTCTGGAAGGAAATGCACAGCCTTAAATGATTAAATTTTGTATTAGAATATTGAACTTACCATATTAAAGAAAAAAATCTAATTTAAAAATATTGTGCTCATAATAAGATATTTGCCAAGCCATTTATTTCTATTGCCCGTTCGTTGACAGCTATTATCTGTAAGTATGTGCTGCATTTTATCGGAAGTTTGGTGCTACTAATATAGAAGTAAAATTTCCAATATAAATAGATACTGTAAATTTGCATTTCTACTTATTTATTTGTTATTGCTATTAGGCCAAACAATTTTTTTCAACGTAGACTTTATCCTCGTGTGTAATAGATCTTGCGCAGCAAGTAAATATATTATTTCAAATATTACCAGATGGACAAAACAAAGATAGCAAGAACGGAACGAATAATTTTGTGCACATTTGTTTCGTCGCCACTGCCTGTATTACGCACTTTTCACGATATATTTTGTTGAGGAGTGTTGGAAATAAGCCGAAACAATCACCTATACGAATGTATACACTTGATGTATTGCAGGTAATATTATAGAATCTCCGAAAATGCGACTTCAAAGCCAAATCACTGTTTGTATTGTATATATCTAATCTGAAAAGTATAGCATCAAGATAGACATTGTGTAAGAAAGCGGTGACAAAATTATGGTACCGAAAAGGTAAATGATAACAAGAGCGTGTTTTTCATTTTCTGCAAAAGTTCACCAAAATTAATAATTTCAATCTTTATTAAACTCGTGTTTCTTCAGAAAATATAACCACTTCGGCCCCGATCGAGACCATTTTTTTGAGATATCGGCGTAATCATGACAAAATCTAATGATGCATAGTAATATTAGATACTGTTTGCAGCGGCGATATGAAATATACGCAAAATTAATTTTCTGCACCTAGCAAAATTAGATAAAAATGCCCTTAAGAATAAAACCAGAACAGCACGATCTGATAGTTTAATCTCGAACACAATCATTTCGGGCCAATCGTTTGCTCCTCAGTACTAGCCGATAATACGATATTTTACCCAGTTCATTCTTCATTCATGAAAGAAATAAAATATGACGATATTTTCTCCACTAAAACATAAAGTGGATAAAAGGTCTGCTAACGACGAGTCCCCATTAAACGCGAAACGAATGTGAAGGAGATTATAATTTCTGTAAATGCAGACTTTGTTTTATCCTTCTCGTCATACGTGAACTACTTTTTATGATATCTGCAACACATAATGCACAATTGCATATATATTGGTTATCGCCCCAACAGTTTCAAACGGTTATATACTTTTTGGAATTTTGTTATGATTACCCTTAAATTGATAATAGAAAACGATCAAGTGCAGAATGTATAAATTCAATGAGTTAAACTGTTTTAGAATTAGTTGTTATTTGCAAATATTTTGAAGCTTAGTACACACTGCAATCAAAGTTTAGTTGGTACAATGTACCTATTGGTCATCATAAATTTGTTTTCGATTAATGACACACAAGTTAGATACTGTTTGTTGCGGAGAAATAATATATATGCAAGAATGTATTAGGTGTTGCAAACCAAGTAAAAAATTAGTTCACTTGTGACCTGAATGATTTATTGGATATAATGGAGAAACAGATGTTCATAAATAGTTGCAATTCTCAATTCCTTACCCAAATGTATTGTGCTTAAAGGGCGTAATGCCTGCTCTTACTGATGAATTGCTAGTAAACACGAAACGAATGCGCATGAGATTATACTTTTCGTTCATGCTGTCTTTGGTTTATCCTTCTGGTCACAAGTGAACTAATTTGTTACATTTTTCACTACACCTAATGCAAATATATTAGTTCTCCGCAACAAACATTATTTAACAGTTATATGTCAAAATGGTATATCGATTGATAACCTACTTCAATTACCTTCAAATTTTATGAATGCGCTCTGCAATTTTATAAATAGAATTTTGAAGAATGGGATATTACCAATCGATATACTAACAATAGTAGCTAAACCTTTGCCAAAAGTAAGTAAGCCAACGTGTGCCAGTGATTACAGATTAATCTCTATTATCCCTTCGTTTTTTGAAGATAATAGAACGATTGATACTTGATCATTTAGAACGTATGCTGCCGGCTGATTTCGATATATGCCAACATGGCTTTACGAAAGACAGGTCGACAACTACTAATATGCTCTCTATGTGGAAACATGTAATTACATTAGATGAGAAAAAGTTAGATGCATTAATTGTATTCATAGATATCTCAAAAGGTTTTGACTCTATATCTTTTGATGGTATTTTTAAAATGCGATTAATTTATTGATTATTGATCCGAATATTTTAAGATTACTTAGATACAATTTATATAATCGAAGAATAAGTATTCAAGTAAACAATTTGATATCTAAATCGAAAAAGGTAACAAGTGGAGTTCCACAGTGATCAAGTTTGGGGCCAATTTTATTTAAAATTGTATTTGCACATTTGGAAACTAAGATCCCTAACGGTAGAGTTTGCAAATTCGTTGATGATTTGAAAATAATCTTTCCAATTGATCCAAATAATGTCGAATTCTCCAAAAATAATGTGACACTAGATTTGTATGATTTAAGTAGATATTTGTTAACACTAGGGCTGAGAATAAACAGTAAAAAGACGAGAGCTTTAAAAATAGGTAACAGAACAGAATTTAATTATGTTTATTTTCATGATGCTGAGATTAATGATGTTTTTGAGATTAAACTTATGCAAGAAATTAAGGATTTAGGCATAACTATTCATTGTACGGCTTCTGCTGAGAGACATATTGAAAGGATAGTAGGCAGTGCCAAGAACAGATGGGCATTAATAAATAGAAATATTATATCGCATGAAATAAAATTTAAAATGTTTATAATATGGATTAGACCGATACTAGAATATGCTGCCGCTACTTGGAATCCCTTAACAAAGGGTTTGTCTAATAAGATAGAAGCTGTACAAAAAAAAGTTGTGAAACAAATTAGTCCTATCTCCTGCATTATATACGCCACTAGATTACAGTTTGTATCACTGCATCCTTTATGGTTTCGGAGAATGTGTTATTGCATAAAAGCTTTCCATTCGAACCAGTGGTCTGGTGCCTATATGAATCCCATAAGAAAGAGTCATGAAATTGGAACTAGATCTGGTCATTTTGCAATATCTCCACCATTGGTGGGGAATGTTGCGAGCAAGCTATTCTCTTTTTCAAAAATTTACAAAATTTACAATCAATTGTCAAAGGGGCTTAGAGAAACGCCTCCAACTAAAATGTCTTTTAAATTTTTATCTGCCGAACTAGAAAAAGTGTTTAATCCTGCTGATATTTTTAATTTTGATTATGATAATACTTTCTCATGGTTAAATAAAAGACAGGATTAATTGTTTTTCAGCAACATAATTTCTCGAGATTCTATCTTCAAATTTTGTATTATTAAAACTGAAATGTTATGCATTATATCATCTTGTTAATCAACAATGCACACAATCAATTATTAGTCATGGTTCCCTTTTTTCTTACAAATGTTATACTCGAATTATAACTTAAATTTTCCTAATTTTGATGAAGAATCTATCACTGTTTACAGCTGAACTTTCTGATGCTGATAAATTGTACAGTACAACTAATTGCACATATATATGTGATGTGATATCTTTTTATATTGTACATTTTCTAATTTTATTATTTGATGGAACATGTGTGGTTTGAATCCAAATAAAGATATTCTATTCTATTCTAAAAAATTGAAAGATTCCATGCTTACAACAAAATATGATAACGAACACCGTACAAGCCCGGAGTATATGGGTTCACTGGAATAATAGGTGTTCGGAAATAGGTCTAATTCTCAATTTCGTTGAATTATAGCATACATTGATATACATCATTTTGTTACCATGCACAGACTCGGATAACAAAGCGTTAGTATCGTGTAAATCTTCAGTACAATAACGTTCGTATCGATTACTAAAACAACAGCCATAGTGTCAGTATCAATTACAGGCCCCGTGTATATATTATATTGAGTGAGTTAGCGTTAGAATCGAATTGTCGAGACTTTCAATGATGTTTGCTTCACTACTGCAGGTTTACCTATTCGTCTAGTAGTTTGTACCGATCTATTATCCCACATTACGCAATCAAATATATAGAGGTTAAAGGGTGTAATACCGGCGCCTACTGATGAGCCGCCAGTAAGCACGAAACGGATTTGCATGCGATTACACTTACGTTCATGCTGTCTTTGGTTTATCATTCCGGTAACAAAAGAACGAATTTGTTACTAGGTTCGTAACACCTAATACATACATTAATAAATATTATTTCTCGCAATATCGAACTGAATTGTTTCATGCTTACCGTGAAATGTGATAAATGATATCAATTAAGGCCAAAGTGTATGGATTTATTGCAGTAAAAGAGGTTCAGAAGAAGTGGAAAATTTTAATTTCGGTGAACTATAGCATACATTGATATCCATCATTTTGGTACCACGTACCAACTACTAAACCATAATGTTAGTATTATGTACCTTTTCGGTTCTATAATTTTGGTATCGGTTATTAACACAATAGCCATTGTGTTAGCGTTGAAGTGAGTGAGTTAGCGTTAAAGGCGAATTGTCGAGACTTTATATGATGTGAACTTGACTGCTGCAGGTTTACACATCCGTCTAGGAAATTGTACCGTTCTCTTATCCCACAATCCTCACCCAATTATAAAGTGGTTAAAGGTCGAAACACCGGCTCCTAATGACGAGCCGCCTGTAAGCACGAAACGAATGTGCATGAGATTAAACTTTCCGTGCATGCTGTCTGTTTTCTCCTTCTGGTCCCATAAGTATTAATTTGTAACTAGATTCAAAAACCTAATATATTCTTGTATACACATTAATTCAGCGAAAAAAACAGTGTCTAACTTTTATATATCGAAGTGAATGATGTCATGCTTACCACAAAATGTGATAACTGATATCGACCAATGCCACACTGTATGGATTTACTGGAGTAATAGTTTTTCAGATATATTTGTGATTCTCAATTAAGGTGAACTATAGCATATATTGATATCCATCATTTTGGTACCATACACCGACAGCTAAACAATAGTGTTGATATCATGTATCTTTTCGGTACTATAATTTTGGTATCCGTTATTAACATAATAGCCATTGCGTTAATAACATATATGGACTCCGTATATATATTGTGTAGATTAAGTTAGCGTTGAATTCGCAATTTAGAGATTTTTTATGATGTTAGCTTCACAACTGAAGCTTTACACATTCGTCTAGGACATTGTACCGTCCTTTTTTCCCACATTCCTTACCCAAGTATATTGTGGTTAAAGGGCGTAATAACGGCTCCTACTGATGAGCCGCCTGTAAGCAGGAAACAAATTTGCATGAGATTAAACTTTCCGTCCATGCTGTCCTTGTTTTATACTTCTGGTCACAAAAGTATTAATTTTTAACTAGGTTCGCAAAACCTAATACATTCTTGCATATATATTAGATCAGCGAAACAAACAGTGTTTAAATGTTATATATCGATTTGAATTATGTCATGCTTACTGGGATAACTGATATCGATAAAGGCCATAGTGCATGGATTTACTGGAGTAACAGGTGTTCATAAATAGTTGTAATTCTCAATTTTGGTGAACTATATCATAAACTGATATTCAACATTTTGGTACCATGTAGTAAGTCGGCAGCCATAGTGTTATTATCATGTACATATTCGGTACTATAATAATGGTATTGGTTACTAACGCAAGAGCCTTAGTATAAGCATCATTTGCTGACTCCGAATATATGTAATATAAAAATGAGTTCACATTGGACTCTCATTGTCGAGACTTTATATGAAGTGAGCTTCACTACAGCTGGTTTACACATTCGTCTAGGTGACGGTACCGTCTAAATATCCCACATCCTTCGCCTAAATATATAGTGGTTAAAGTGCGTAATACAGGCTCATTCTGATGAGTCGCCAGTAAGCACGAAACGAATGTGCATGAGATTATACTTACCGTTCATGCTGCCTTTGGTTTATCCTTCTGGTCACAACTGCACTAATTTGTTACTACTTTCGCAACACCTATTACATACTTGCATATATATTAGTTCTCCACAGCAAGCTGTATTTAAATGTTATTTTCATTTATTTTGGATAAAAATATATTAACGTTTGCGTAGACGTTTTTATTTTACTCTGGTCCACGTCTTCTGGTAATTTTGTTAGGTGTATATATTCTCTCTAAAGTCGTGGTCTTCTGGGGATTTTTTGGCTATATGTTCTATTTAATTTTACTACGTTCAGAACTGCACCGTACTAACTCGACAGATTCAACTGCGGGAGATTTCAAATTTGGTAACTGTTAGTATCTACGTACAAAATCGTAAATAAACATTTACTGAATGTGCTTGGCAGATTCAACTGCGGAATATTCTCTTTCAACCGCGGTAAAGCTGTTAGTGGGTAAGCGTCTTGTTTAAAGTATATTAATACATTTTCATCTTGCTTATAAATTTATGCTTTTAAGATCCCGTAAGACTGTTAGTATTTTAGGTCCAATTTTAGATAGTAAACTATTCTTCATGCGCGTAGACTCCGATTTCTCCCCGTTTCCAGATTATGACAGGCATCAAAAACTGTCAAAGGTTTTTGCTAAACTACCTTCTGAATTGCAGCGACAGATTTATTCCAAGTTTGAGGCCATTAGGAAGCTACCTAATCACATTTTGGGCCTACAAAATGAAGTATAATCCTTGCTGGTGCCCACAGAAACCGAGCAAATAATAAATAAATACGCACAGTTAGACATGTCAAACTTTGGCCACATCGAGATTTTAAGGGAATTACGGAAATATTGGTATAAAACAAATATTTCTGACCATGAGGCTAAGGTTGATTTTATTTACAATCTTCCACAATCATTAAGCCTATGCGCCAGACAGCTTCCCAACATTATCTCTATAGATGACTTATCTGAGTAATGTGAGCTAAAATATAGGGTTTTGGAACCTAAGTTGAACCCGTCATCCTTTTGTCCTACCCGCAAGATGATAGGCTCTCCTCTTTAGAGAGGACAGTTCTAGAGGCTAAAGTTCTAGAAGGATTGGCCATAACGAAATCCGAGCTAAATCAAGTGAATGTTCGATCCAAATTCATGTCTAAAACTAATTATAGCGGTAGGCGGCAATCGAGATCCCCGCAATATGCTCCAAAGAATTGGTGCTCTAATTTGCAGAAGTGTTTTTATTCATGTCATGTCTGACTTTGTCGTTACAAAGAATTTCGGAGTGAGTGTCAATTTCCACAGTAGACGGAGAGGTTAACAGAACACAGGCGCCGGTCGCAATCACCAGCCCACTTGTTTGCATGACCCGGCCAAACAGCCGAACCTACTTCTGCACATTCTTTAATTTCATAACCGGCGAAGAATTCATCGTAGACACAGGTGCAGCAGTCTCAGTTCTCAGGGCTGATTCAATGGCCGAGATGTCGCTAAGCGTTCTTCTGGCAACAGCTACAGGTGAGCCCATACCTAATTATGGCTGCCGGTATCGCACGCTCAATATAGGTTTACGGAGTGAATTTTCGCACAACTACATCATCGCCAAGGTCTCACACAATTTTGAAATTTCGACTCATTGTTGATCTTGCCAATCAGTAAATCATCGATCACTCCACCGGACTTGAGCAAAGTTTTTGGACACTTGCCTCCAAGCGTTTGGAGTTACAGGAAATTCAGCCAACCCCAGTGCACCATTCTGCATAGATATCAGCAGCTCTTCAAAAATAAAGTCGCTTTTTGATCTGAACAATTCAGAGCTACGAGTTTCTAACACGATGCACGATATCGTCATAGAAAGACAACCTATTGCACTCAAGAAGCGACGACTGGCCCCTGCTAAACTGAAAGCTGCCCAAAAGGAATTCTCAACGCATTTGGAAGAGGGAATCATCAGACCATTGAAAAGTTCATGGACGTCACCACTGAACTTAGTCTCCAAATCAAACGGATTGTACACACTCTGCGGAGATTACCGTAAGCTAAATTCAGTGACAAAATCTGATGCATATTCTATTCCAAATATTAACACCTTACTTGAAAAACTCAACGGCAGCAATATCTTCTCAGTGATTGATCTCAATCAAGCGTACCATCACATCCCGTTAGCACCAGAGGATATTGAATATACTGCAATTATCGCTCCATTTAGCCTTTTCGAATTTCTTTACATGCCTTTTGGACTCCAGTGTGCTAAACAGACTTTCAAAGATTCTCGGACAAAATACCTTGTGACGACGCTGCTTATTGTATGTCATATCTGGATGACATAATGGTATTCAGTCCGGACTTAGAATCTCATGCCAAGCATCTACGAAATGTCTTCTCACTCTTATCCAACCACGGACTCAAGATGGACTGTGACAAGACGGAGATTGCAACTACATCCGTAGACTTCTTAGGGCATCGTATCGCGCCACAATGTATTCAACCTTTGTCGTCAAGTGCGAATTCAATCAGGAATATCAAGTTACTGAAGACTGTTAGCGAGTTGCAGAACATTCTGGGAGTACTAAACTACTATCCCAAGTTCCTTCCGGGCCTTTCAAGACAACTTTATCCTTTGTGCAGGCACCTGCCAAATGGAAAATGAATTAACAATAATTCCATCATCTCTTGATCATCCGAAGACGAGGAAACGCTTCGTGTCGCCATCAACTCGTTAGCAAATTCCTCAATGCTATCGCATCCAGATTTTCAACGACTATTTTTACTCCGGACAGATGCTTCTGAATTCTCTATTGGTGCCACTTTGGGACAAGAGATCGATAGCGTTTGGAAGCCTATCAGTTTCTCCTCGTGTACTCTCCAACTTGTAGATACAAGATACGACACTTTCGGTTGAGAACTCCTCGCCATCCACGAAGCAGTGCGCCATTTTATCAGCATCATTGGCAGTAGTAGATTTCTTGTTTTCACAAATCATGCAACATTAGTTAGGGCACTTCGAAACGCAATTTCAACTATCGCCAAGTTCCCTGCCAGTGTGGAAAGACAGCATTCATGTCTAAGCGAATGGCAATTTGACATCTTTCACGTCAAGGGAAGGCTTGCCAAATGTTTACTTCACGGGTATGTAGCCCAATAAGCCAATTCTGACGATCCGCCATCAGCGAAAGATTTTCGACTAAATTCACTCAATTTCTCACCCAGGAAGCCAAGCGACTGTCCGTCTTCTCACAGATCGTTTCTGAAGTCACAGATTTAGACAGAACGCTAAACGCTGGGTCCCCCAGTGTGCCATTTGCCAAAACACAAGATAACACGGCACACTCGTTATAAGTTCCAAAATTTCCGAATTACTTCTTGCGTAGCGATCGTCCACATCGACATAGTTCATCTGACAGAGGTTCAAGGTTTCAGCTACCGTATAACTATGATTGATAAATTGACACGGTGGCCTGCGGCATTACCTCTTGGCACCATTTCTGGAAACGAAGTGACTTACTTTTTTCTCTGCATGGATATCCAATTATGGTGTTCCTAATGAGGTCATCACTGACAGAAGTACTTGCTTCTCATCGGGTCGTTTCAAAACCACCTTGCGGTACATTAATGCATCTTACGCTAGACGACTGCCTACCATCCCCAAGCTAAAGTATGGTAGAGAGAATGCATAGGGAACTCAAAGCTGCTTTAACATCCTCGTCCATTAATGGCAACTGAGTCGATGCACTACCTTTAGTTCGGCTTGCCATGCGTTCCCGTACTCGTGAATCCTTTAAAACGTCTGTGTCACAACTCTTGTATGGCATGGATCTACGCCTGCCTAGTCAGCTCCCACGTCTATTACCCGCACAGATTGACCCACAAGACGAAGCTACCCGCCTTCAACTTCATCTCGGTAACATGTATGAACAGCAACCGAGACAAACGCCTCGTCCAGTTTTCGTTCACCCGCAGCTCCACAGCTGCAAGAGGTTATTCGTTCGCAACGACGCTGCTGTTGCACCACTACAACCAAAGTATCGCGGTCCTTACACGATTTTGCTCAGACAACCCAAATACTTCTTTATTATGCAAAGCGCCACACCAACATTGGTAAGTATAGACAGGTTGAAACCGTTTATCGAACCGCCTGATTCTGAGAGCATTCAACCTCCTACACACGTCTCAGGCTCCACCTGCCCACAATCTCAATAGCTTGCTTTGCATAACGCGTAATTGATATTTTTTAACATTAACTTTCCCTTATTCTACGTATCAAAATTATTAAATTTACGTTATTTTTCGCATTTATCTCTTGCGTGGCATAAACGGCTGTTCTTAGCTAACAATTGTGTAGCATTTTTGACAGTTTGGTATTATGCCATCTCTGAGGCAATGTTCGTGTACATATTTTTTACGCATTTACTTTTAATTTTAATGTATATATTTTTACATTATAATGTATTTCCCACACCTGACATCACACTGCCTATTTTAGTATGACCAGCTACTTGGAGCTAACGCTTTCGTGTAGCAACACTAAGTAGTTATCAGCTTCATATCATGGTACAGGCCACTTTCAATGCATATATCAACTTCATCAATTGCACAAAGACCACTCTAAAAATATCATGACCACAACGTCAAACACACAGCCTAGTTCCTTTGGTCGTATACAAACGCATTGACGAGGACCCAGCCTGCCTAGGTTTCAACTTAAACCTAACAATTTCAGTGGAGATTTACCCCAAAATCCTCACGCTGCGGCTCCCAAATTTTACACGGCTCTATTTGGCCTCACGCGGTATGATCGACCACTAGAGCTAACAATATGTGTAGCAATTCCAAGTGGTTACTTGGCATCATATCATTGTTGAAGCAACCAACAAGCATACTTAAGCCCAGCATTTATGGTACATTATTTTTTTGCTGAACTTGTTTCAAACTCTGTTATGCATTTCTTATCTAGCCTAGCAGAGAGAAAAATTTCTTTCCTATTGTTTTCAGAGAGAAATGTGCTGTAACGAAACAAATAAATTACTGACATATTGCGTAAATTAAATTCAATAAGATTAACGCAGCAGCAATGAGACAAAAGCGAAAATTGCCGTTAACCAATAAGGTGAAAGTAGCCATATATGGCTATTACATGGTCATTTAAGCACGGTGAATTTACCATGCAGTTCAGTTGTCGCTTTTGCCTTCTGTTCTGCATGTCTCTGAAGTGCTGAATCCCACCTTTTACATACACTGATTTTTGGCCTTGCATTATCAACTTTGGCAACATCAGTCACGCCAATCTTGTTGCTGTACAACTAGAGAGACGAGCCAATTACTGCAGAACTTCAACGAAGTTGCTTAGCGAGATTCCAACGCCACAACAGAAGGAACCACAAACCAAGTCAACCCGAGCTGTTCACAAGAGTCTAGGAGTGCTTCTGGAAAATATCACATTGACGGACAATCTCGGCATTTGTCAGAGAACGCAAGACCGGCCCTGCTAATGGCCCCCAGCAGTACTAACTCTTTATTTTATGGCAGTCTAATCGATTTTGTAACCTCGTACAGCATTTACTTGAAGCTGGGGTGTTTACATCTAGTCTGGTCAAATAAATAATATACATATTCTGTTTGCCTTATAGTTTCTTCATATGGGAAATTGGTTTTCAAGTGGATAAAAGTAAGAATTTAAGTCAATATCTTTGAAAGGGAAAATAAGATAGAGTATACGCCGCAATTGTGCTCAGTTTCAAAACTGACCTAGGAAACGTGCAAATACAATCATCACGAAAACACTGCATAATATAGGCGTATTACGCGCGGGTCTATTTTTATTAAGCAAAACCTTATTAATTACTATTAATTTAACAGTTCAGGAAATCTCAATTTAAACTGCTTGAAACTATCAGAGGTTGTTGCTAAAATCGCAGTTACGAGATATATTGTGTACAACCAGAATTAGACACTGTGACCTTAAAGCGAACTATATTTGTAAAAATTGAATGTCGTTGGGTTGTACGCGGAGCCGCGTGTTACACTATAAAACATTGTTATGTGCAATTGGTTCTTCGTTTAGTTGAAAGAATGAAAACTTATTAACAAATGACTCATATTTTTACTCGTTAATGTTTAGAAACCTAAATATAATATTCAAATTATAATTCCCTATCTGACATTTAAAATTAAATAATTGGCTCTTTCCGTGTCATGAAGATGACATTAGCTGTACCAGATCACTAAACTTCCTGTTAATTTTATTTGACTTGGTCACTTATAAGAGGTACATTTAGAACGCGTTCGAGCCTATAGATCGATTTTGGCTCTGGGTTTTCCTTTTTAATGTAATATACATTCCTCTTTGTAGATATCTCTAGGCTTTCGAATCAATATCGTTCTCGACAATTGAACCTATCTTATTAAGCAATCGTATTTGCCGTAGCGTCCTTAAACGTATCAGTTTCTATTTTTGAAATTGTTTCACAAATTTAAAAATTCTGAAATAGTTACTCACGATCAAGCATTATCGAATATGGTGTCCCCAGTGGTTATTACTTGGCCCAATACTATTTAACATAACACTTGCACAGGTTCAGGTTGTGGATAACATGTTCAAGCTGTTCAAATATGCAGACAGAATAGTAATAGTATTCAGTAACCCAATATCATCCAACGTATCTTCACCACTGGTCACTGAGCTACTATCTTTGTTGAACTCTCATTATTGCAGAATCAGCCATAAATTAAGTTCAGGTTAGAATCAGTTGATGAAAATAAACATCAACATGCTCGATTCTCTCCCGATCTTAAATTTCCCCTTGATATTGAAATTATTGACTTCGCCAAACAACTTTGTGTCTATTTTTATAATGCATTTGAATTATCCCCTCATCTCAATCGGGTACATCCAAACACTTCAAGTGGAATCGTGTGATCTGCTTCATGAAATATAACCCACGTTATTCATATACTATGACCTAGCCCTAATCTGCAATGCAGGCGAATTTTATTGCGCACCAAATTTAGTTTTCTTTTACGGCATTGAACAGATTGAAGCCTGTCTTTCCTTTTAGCCAGTACAATCGAGTGCGCCTGCTCTTTGCATATCTTCTACCTTTATGGCTTACTAGACAATTACGAGTCACAGCTTTCATTCATAAATGTTTAACTTGTTATTCACAGCCAAATCTCGCTCATCCGAATCACCGTAACGTCACGCGCAACAGTATCTTTTCAATTTAAAACTACCATACTGCCAAAATATTTAACAAAATTTATCTCCTTTCTAATGCAGTCAATTTATTTAACTAAACTCAAACTCCAGCAAGAATTTAAAAGGTCTCCTCTCATACACTTCTTCAAGAAATTTTTATGCAAGAATTTTGATTGGAGGTGCAACTGGTTACTTCTTTACCCGTAATACCCTGTTAATATTTCTCTATCCCACGGCTCTCAACAACATTTGAAGCATTGTGTTTCCTCCTGCTTATCCGCCAAATTATGCAACTCGCCTTAGACACAAAAGGTCATATATAAGCATTCCAATATTAACTATTACTATTTGTGTTTACTGCTTATTACTATTAGTAACTCCCTCATCATTTTCCTAATAAATCTGTTCATTCTATTTCAGATAATATACAGAAACTCCAAAATTTTGAGGAACAATACTGACCGTCAATGTTTGAAGCTGGTTCTACCTCGCTTTCCGACTGTCCTAATTTCGTCCAATTGAATACATTGGTATTTTGACTCGTCACAAGCTTTTCTTCAATAGCCTCTATCCTTGTCAACCCTACCTCACTGATCCTGGCTCCTCTATATCTCGCGGCGGCGGGACGGAGTCAGTTGGCTCGGTTGCTGGTGAGATGTCGGGCGTCAGCCCGTGGTCAGCAAAACTGTCTGGAGGTGAAATAATCGTGTCTTCACCGCCTGATAGGTGAACATCGGGGAACTGCAGGTAATTTGGATGAAAGTCGGCCGGGGATAATCTGTGTTTGGAGACAGCTTCAGCTTTGACATTGATCTCAAAAATTATGCAATTCTGACGTCGATCTAACACACGATAAGGACAGCGCTGCGGTTTGGCTAGTATCCTTTTATCCATGTCGTTGTTGATGAAGAAACATTTGCATCTATCAATTTCTTTGCGTTTTTATCTTGGACCATATTGCTGACTTGTAGGACAGATTGGTCGATTGTGATCGCTATATTGTAGAAAAGTGCGAGGTGAAAACAAAAATGCGGGGTCGTTCATCGTTATCGATCGGACTAGTTCGCCAGGCAACCGTAGACATTCGTCAAATACTATTTCAGCGGAGCTACATTTCGCCGGCTCACGAGATATTGTACGCATTGATAGGAGTACTTTCTGTATAGCCGCAAGCCAATGTTCTTCTGGGCTAGCCTTGCGCGCCGCTTTCAGTTCCTGTTGTGGCCTATCGCGAAACCATTTTCTCTAGGATTGCGTGCCGCGGTCACGGAGTGTTTGACACCATAGTATTTCAGTATGGCAGCGAACTATGCGCCGAGAAACTGGGCGCCAGGATTGGTTGTCATTTCAGGTGAATCGCCAAACCTAGCTAACCAATGGAGCTCTTAATCATAACTTACAGTTTCTTTCTTCATGTCTGGCAGCGGTATGGCCTCATAACATTTAGTGGTGCAATCCCGTATTGACAGTAGATGGCGTATATTTTTCACGGCAGGTAACGTTACCAGATCAAGGTGTATGTGCGTGAACCGGACTTAGGGCACTTGGATGAAAGGTGGCGCCGTTTTGGTTTGTTTCGTCACTTTTCATTTCTGAAATACGAAATATTTTTGTGACCACTTCCTGACATCTCGCCCCATGCCAGGCCAAAAATACGTTATTGCCAAAATTTCCACTAAGGCTAGGCCAATTGGATGACTTATTGAATCGCCGAGGGCCCACGACAGTTATTTCACACTGCAGCAGAATTCTATCATAATCAAATGTTTTCAGGCGATTCACATGAAATGTATGAAGTTATGAATCGTCTTGCTGTGCTGCTTGAAATTCCCGAGTACTTATAGGTGAAGGACATATGATAGAATCGCAGAGTTCTGCAAGATGTCTCAGGGAGTCTGCAAACTTATTTTTCTGTTCCTTTTATGTGAGTGACTTCATATTCGTATTCGTGTATTCGTGTAAGTGATGGATCATCTTACTGAGCTACTTGCAATTCCTGAGTGTTTATAGGTGAAGGAAACATTATTGATGCACAGAGATCTGCAGGACGGCTTAGGGAGTCTGCAAACTTATTTTCCTGTTCCTTTGACATGAGTGACTTCATATTCATACTCGTGTATTCGTGTAAGTTGAGATTTTATACGTCGTGAATATAAATACTCCTTCTGTCCTCTGAGCGCCGATAGTAGAGGCAGGTAATCGGTTAAGATCTTGAAAGTTTGGCCATCCAGATAGGTTTAGAAGTGTAGGATCGACTGATAAATTGCGTGTAACTCTTTCTCTAATGTATTATATCGCGTCTCGCGAGGTTTTAGTTTTTGCGAATAGAACGCGATAGGTCGCAGTATGTCATTGATGAACTGTTGAAGTACTGCGCCTATGGCAACGTCGGATGCGTCAGTGATCAATTGAAAATGTTGAGACCAATCCGGAGATTGCACCCACGTCGCTTTGCATAAGGCCCTTGTGGCGTCCTCTTAAGACTGCATGTCGTCAACATTGAACTGAATCAGTTGTGATTTCTCGACAAAACGGCTTTCTGGCACGAGATTTTTTTGAATAGTTGCCAGAATCTTGGCAAGGCAAGGTACGAATCGAGAATAGTAGTTCAACTTGCCCAAGAATCTTCGTAACGCTCGAGCGGTGGCTGAAGGCTGTATATCTTGAATAGCACGAGACTTAGCAGTTATATGTGTCATGCATTCTCGGAAATTTGATGACCGAGGAATTCAATTGATTTTTGAGCGAAGACACATTTGTTACCCTGAAGCCGTAAGCCATAGTCTGCAAGACGTGTTAGTAGAATATCAATATGCTGCAAATGTTCAGACATTGAGTAAGCGAATAACATGATGTCGTCTAAGTAGGGAATTACAAATGGTGGACAATCTAGTATTTCGTCCATAACGCGTTGAAATGTTAAAGATGCGTTCTTAAGACCGATAGACATATAATGATATTTGTGAGTGCCACCACCGGTGAATCTGAGTGCAATATAGGATACGGAGTCTCTGTACATCGGTACTTGATAGTAGGCTTTCACTTGGTCGAGTTTTGAGAACACAGCATGACCGATAGCGGATCTGAGCACGTCAGCTGGATTTGGCAAGATGTAAAAATCAGACTGTGTGCAAGAATTGAGAATACGATAATCCACGCACACTCTGAAAGTTTCTTGTTCACTCTTTGTTACTACTCCCACAGGCGACGCAAATGTTGTGCTGGATCGTGTTCCGATGCCTTATTGACGTAGCATGGCGAATTCTTGCTCGGCGGCCTTATGTTTGTGTGGTGTCAATGGACGTGCTCTTGCAGGATGAGGATGTGTCACGCTTCCACTTGAGATCATGTCGCTTAAGAATATCGTCGAGTTGTGGCACAAGAGGAACTGGAGGAATTAGCTGTATGGATGAGACTGCTTCTGCGAAAGTCGTGTGTTTTAGCGCTGATGAAGGCAACTCATTGTCGGCAGTGCGTATCTTTCGTGTTCTTGGACGAATAGTAGAAAGTCACGTCCAATGATGTTTCTTGTCGTATTGGCAATGATGAAACGATAATTGAAACATCTTTATGAGTTGGGGAACGAGATGGTGTGTACCCGTACCTCAAACGTCGCTATGTTGGAGCCATTGGTACAGGTAAGAATGCTGGTATTGACTGGGTGGGTATGTTCGAAATAATTTTGGCTTAGTACGTTTACATGTGATCCAGTGTCTATGAGAAATAATTCGCCAAAGTTTGCGTCACGGATGAGGAAGGATTTTTGTAGTGGAAACTGACGATGGGACTGGTTGCTGGCATTTTGACGTTTGAAGCATGATGTGACTGGAGCCGTCGGTGTAAAGCAATAGTTTGATTGCGCTCCACCGCAAAATCAACGTGCTTCAAGCTATCAGACCTGGAGCGGCCACCTTTCTTGGGGTAATCAGCCTCTACTGACGCAGTGGAGGCTGAATCTAGCAGATTTCCAAAACCTCCATGGGCGGATCATCCTGAGTTGTCAAAGATGACCTTGCCCACCTAAACGTCACGTCATTGCACGGGAACGTGCGTCCATTTCTGAGGCAAGACGTGTGGAGTGTACTTAGCTGCGGTGATTCGGATACCACCCCGCCGGTAGCTGTGGAACTGTGGCCCGGCCTCTGGACGTCGGCATCCTGGAGCTGTTTGTGGACGGTGATCGAAGCTGGTCACGCTGCTACGGTCGCGTTTATTATAGACCGCATCGACTGATGCCGAATTTGGCCTGACGAAGAGATTCTCGAGCAGGCTGGTGAGGTGTTCATTGGAGACATGTGTTCGGGCTGATGATTATGTGGATTGAGATTCGGACAGTCGTCAGGTGATGTAACCTTGCGCTGAGGCAGGTGAGCTGCAGTGGTGTTTCTTCCACCACTTGTCTAGACGTGCCGGCAGTACGTCGTCTTGCACTTCAACGGAATTGCACAGGAACGTGGCCATCTCCTGGAATGCCGGAGGAGGCTTCAGTATGTATAGTAGCATCAAGATTTCCTTGGGCAAGTTGAATTCATAGGCTTTCTGCTCCATCTGCCTGTATAGTTTGGAAGGCGTGCGGTTACCTCGTGACATCTGGCTCATCAATTCTGTAAGCCTGTTTTTATGATCTAGGGTCAGGCGCTGCTTGACGACGCGTTACAGGTTCTGCCATGGCTGCGCACATGTTCCATCAGTGTATTGGAGCAGGATGTCTTTTAGTCAGAGTATGCAAGACATTGGGATTGTCTCTCAAGCTCTCAAAAATTGAGCCCTCGTCTGTAATATTGCACATATTGAATATTTTGTACTGTGTCCATGTGGTGGTGCTGCCTGTTGCTGGGCTCGTCCACGGGCTTCCTGCACTTCTTTAGCTGGACGTCATCTTATATGTGTGTGCTGTCGAGTATAGATGGCAGTGTTACATCGACCGAGAATTGTGATCTCGTGCGGGTGGTTTGCTGTGATTTGAGTCTCAGGATTTACTTTCTTGTGTGGCATTCCTTTAAAGAGATTAATGTTCTCAAAGGCTAGATGGTGATTAATTGTTTGTTGGCTGTGATTTCGACGAAACGGGGCACAATTTAGGTATCAGGTTTTCTAGTTATAGTAATAGGTTTTGCGGGATATCTATCTATTTAATAAAATTGTGCAATTCCTACATATTCATGGGGGCTGTTATTACTACCCGTATTGAGCTCTTTAACCACTATATATTTGGGTGAGGAACGTGGGATAATTAGGAGGGTATAATTTCCTAGACGAAAGTGTAACCCTGCAGTAGTGAAACGAACATCATATAAAGTCTCGACAGTGCGACTTCTACGCTAACTCAATGTATATAATATATATACGGAGTCTGTAATAGATATTAACACTATGGCTATTGTGTTAATAACCGATACCAACATTATAGTACCGAAAGGTACATGATATTAATATTATGGTTTCCGAGTCGGTTCATGGCACCAAAATGAATGATATCAATGTATGGTCAAGTTCACCGAATTTGAGAATTACAACTATTTCTGTACATCAGTTACTCCAGAGAAGCCATACACACTGGCCTTGATGGGTTCCATTTATCAAATTTTGCAGTAAGTATCATATCATTCAATTCGATATATAATAGTTAAATAGTGTTTGTTGCAGAGAAATAATATATAATCAAGTATGTATTGGGTCTTGTGAAACTATTAACAAATAAGCTCACTTGTGACCAGAAGGATAAACGGAAGGCAGCATGAATGGAAATAATAATCTCATGCGCATTCGTTTCCCGCTTACTGATGACACATCAGTACGAGCCGGAATTATGCCTCTTTAATCACTTTATAGTTGGGTGAACAATGTGGAATAAATTGACGGTACAATCACTAAGAGGATTGTGTAAACCTGCAGTAGTGAAGCTAATATCATATGAAATTTTGACAAAGCGAATTCAATAATAACTCACTAAATATAATATATATACGGAGTCTGTAGATGATATCAACAATATATTCTGTCAGTAACCGATAAAAACGTTATTGTACCGAAAAGGTACATAATATTAACACTATTGATTCCGAGTCGGTTCATGGTACCAAAATCATGGATACCAATTTATACTATAGATCACCAAAATTGAGAATCACATTTATTTCTAAACACCTGTTACTCCAGTAAATACATACACACTGGTCTCGATCGATACAAGTTATCACATCCTGCGCTAACAAAGACATCATCCAAATCTATATATAGTAGTTAAATACTCTTTGTTGCGGAGAATTAATATATATGCAAGTATATATTAGGTGTTGCAAACCTAGTAACAATCTAGTTCACTTGAAACCAGAATGATAAATCAAACACTGCATGAACGAAATGTATAATCTCATGGAAATTCGTTTCGTACTTAATGGCGACTCATCAGTAGCAGCCCGTATTACTCACTTTAACCAATACATATTTGGGAGAGGAATGTGGGAAAGTATGACGGTACAATCACCTAGACGCATGTACAAACCTGCAGTAGTTTAGCTACCATCATATAAAGTCTCGACAATTGGACTTCAAAGCTAAACCACTCTATAGAATATATGTACGGTGTCTGTGAATCATGCTTAAACGAAGGCTATTGTGTTATTAACCGACACCAGCCTTATAGTTCCGAATAATTAGAAGTTAATAGCACTATGGCTTCCGAGTTGGTACGTGGTACCAAAATGGTGGATATCAAATTTTGCTATAGTTCATCGAATTTGAGAAATCCAACTACATCTGAACACCCGTTACTCCAGTAAATCCATACACTGTGGGCTTGATCGATATCAGTTATCATATTTCACGGTACATTTGACATCATTCAATTCGATGTATAACAGTTAAATGCTCTTTGTTGAGGAGAACATATATATATGCATGTATGTATAAGGTGTTGGCTACCTAGTAACAAATAATGTCACTTGTGACCAGAAGGATAAACCAAAACAGCATAAACGAATGGTATAATCTGATGCACATTCGTTTCGTGCTTACTCGCGACTTATCGGTAAGAGACGGAATTATGCTCCTTAATCACTATATATTTTGGTAAAGAATTTGGGATAATATGTCTGTACAATCACTTAGACTAATGTTTAAAGCTGCAGAAGTGAATGTAACATAATAAAAAATCTCGACAACGCCGCCTGAACGCTGACTCACTTTATATAATATTTACACGGATTCTGTAAAGGATACTAAAACTATTGCTATTGCGTAAATAATCTATACTTATATTTTAGTACCAAAAAGGTACATGATATTAAAACTATGGTTTCCGATTCGGAACATGACACTAACACCAAGGTTTCCGTGTGGGTACATAGCACTAAAATGATGGATATCAACGTATGCTGTAGATCTTCGAAATTGAGAATTACAACTATTTCTGAACACCCGTTAATCCAGTAAATCCGGAAACCCTGGGCTTGATCGATATCAGTTATCACATATCGCGGTACAAATCGATATACAGCAGTTAAATACTGTTTGTTGCGGAGAACTAATATACACGAAACAATGTATTATGTGTTGCGAAACTAGTAACAAATTAGTTTACTTGTGACCGGAATGATAAATCAAAATCAGTGTGAACGTAAAGTAAAATCTCATGCACATTCGTATCGTTCTTAATGGCGATTCATTTGTAGGAGCCGGTATTACGCTCTATAACAACTATATATTTGGTTAATTACTGCTTGTTGCGAAGAACTTATATATATGCAAGTATGTATTAGGTGTTGCGAACCTAGTAACAAATTAGTTCAGTTTTGACCAGAAGGATAAACCAAAGGCAGCATGATCGGAAAGTATAATCCCATGCACGTTCGTTTCGTGCTTACTGGCGATTTATCAGTAGGAGCCGGTATTACGCCCTTTAACCACTATATATTTGGCCGAAGAATGTGGAATAATAGGACCGTCCTATTATTCCACATTCTTCGACCAAATATATAGTGATTAAAGGGCGTAATACCGGCTCATACTGATGAGTCGCCAGTAAGCACGAAACGAATGTGCAAGAGATTATACCTTCCGAACATGCTGCCTTTGGTTTATCCTTCTGGTCACAACTCAACTAATTTGTTACAAGGTTCGCAACACTTAATACATACTTAAATATATGGTTACCGAATATGGGATAATTAGACGGTATATTATCCTAACCAGAAGGATAAAGCAAAAACAGTGAGAACGGAAAGTATAATCTCGTGCACATTCGTTTCGTGCTTACTGGCAACTCATCGGTAGGAGCCGGTATTACGCTCTTTAACAATCTCCTAGACGAATGTGTAAACCTGCAGTAGTCAAGTTAACATCATATAAAGTCTCGAAAATGGGAGTTCAATAAGAACTCAATCTATATAATATATATGCGGAATCAGCATATGATGCTTACACTAGGGCTTTTGTGTTAATAACCGATACCAACATTATAGTACCGAAAAGCTACATGATACCTACGCTATGGTTTAGGAGTCGCTATATGGTACCAAAATGTTGGATATCAATGTATGCTATAGTTCAACATAATTGTGAATAACATCTGTTTCTGAACACCTGTTACTTCAGTAAATCCACACTCTCTGGCCTTGATCGATATCAGTTATCACAATTTGCGGTAAACATGACATAATTCAAATCGATATATAAAAGATAACCACTGTTTGTTTCGCTGAATTAATGTATATTCAAAAATGTATTAGGTTTACGAATAATGTTACAAATTTATACTTATATGACCAGAAGTAGAAAAAAAGACACCATGCATGGAAAGTTTGATCTCATGCACTTTTGTTTCCTGCTATCAGACGGCTGATCAGTAGGAGCCGATAAAACGCCCTTCAACCACTTTTTAATTGGATGAGGAACGTGGGTTAAGAGGACGGTACAATCTGCTAGACGAATGTGTAAACCTGCAGTAGTCAAGTTAACAGCATATAAAGTCGTGACAATTCGACTTTAAGGCTAACTCACTCACTTCAACGCTAACACAAGTGCTATTGTGGTAATAATCGATGCCAACATTTTAGTACCGAAAAGGTACATGAAACCAACATTTTTGTTTAGAAGTCGGTACATGGTACCAAAATGATCGATATCAATGAATGCTATAGTTCATCGAAATTGAAAATTACAACTTCTTCTGAACATCTGTTATTCCAATAAATCCATACACTTCGGCCTTAATCGATATCAGTTATCGCATTTTGCAGTAAGCCTGACATCATTCCATTCGATATATAACAGATAAATACTGCTTATTGCGGAAAAGTAATATATATTAATGATTGTATTAGGTGTTGCGAACCCAGTACCAAATTAGTTCTTTTAGGACCGGAAGGATAAACCAAAGACTGCACGAAAGTAAGTATAATCACATGCACATTCGTTTCGTGCTTACTAGCTGCTCTTCAGTAGGAGCCGGTGTTACACCCCTTAATCTCTATATATTTGGTTGAGTAATGTGGGAAAATAGGACGGTACAATCTCATACACGAATGTGTAAACCTGCAGTAGTGAAGCAAACATCATCTAAAGTCTCGACAACGCGACTTCAAATCTAACTCACACTATATCGTATAGCCACAGAATCTGCAATGGACAATGAAGTTAGTAACCGATACCAACATTATTGTACTGAAAAGGTACATGATACTAACACTATGGATTCCGAGTCGTTACATGATTCCAACAAGATGAATATGAATTTAGACTATAGTTCACAGAAATTGAGAATTACAACTATTTCTGAACACCTGTTACTCCAGTAAATCCATACACTCCGGCCTTGATCGGTATCAGTTATCACATTTCTCGGTAAGCATGACATAAATCAATTCGATATATAACACTTAAATACTATTTGTTGAGGAGAAAAAATATGTATGTAAGAATGTATTAGGTGTTGCAAACCTAGTAACAAATTGGTTCTTTTTTATCAGAAGCATAACAAAAGACAGCATGAACGGAATGCATAGTCTAATGCATATTCGTTTTGTGCTTGCTGGCGACTCATCAGTGGGAGCCGGTTTTACTCCCTTTAACTACCATCTATTTGGGTGAGGACTGTGGGATAGTAGGACGGTACAATCTCCTAGAATTATGTGTCAATCTATTGAATTTTTTCAAACATCATATGAGGTCTCGAAAATAAGGTCTTGAATGCCATCTAACACTATATAATATATATCTTGATTCTTTAAATTATACTAACACAATGTCTTTTGTGTAAGTAAACAATTCCAACAGTATAGTACTGAAAATATACATCACGCTAACACTATGGATTCCGAGTCTGCCCTTGGTAACAAAAAGATGAAAAACAATAAATGCAATGGTTCACCGAAATTTCGATTTACAACTATTACTCACCACGTGTAACTCCAGTAAATCAGTTCACCCTGGACTTGTTACAACATTTCTCTGTAAGCATGATCTCATTCAATTCGATTTAAAACAATTTAATACTCTTTGTTGCGGAGAACTGATATATATGCAAGAATGTATAAGTTGTTGCGAAACTTGTAACAAATTCTTTCACTCCTGACCAGTCGGACAAACGAAAGGCAGCATGAACGGTAATTATAATCTTATGCGCATTCATTTCGTGCTTATTGGCGACTTATTATTAGTAGCCAGTATTACGCCATTTAACCACAATACATTTGGCTAAGGAATTGAGAATTACAACTATTTATGAACACCTGTTTCTCCATTTAATCCAATAAATCCTTCAGATCGCAAGTGAACTAATTTTTTACTAGGTTTGGCACACCTATTACATTCTTGCATATATATTACTTCTCCGCAACAAACAGTGTTTAACTGTTGTGACCTTAATCGAAACAAATTTATAATGACGAATAGATACTTTGTACCAAATAAATTTTGATTTCAGTGTGTACTAAGCTTCACAAAATTTGCGACTAACAATTATTTTTAAAACAGGTTAACCCAAAAAATTTATACATTCTGCAATTGATCGATTTCTATTATCAATTTACGAGTAATCATAACACGATTCAAAAAAGTATATAACCGTTTGAAACTGTTGGGGCGATAACTAATATATATGCAATTGTGCATTATGTGTTGCAGATTTCCTATAAAGTAGTACAAGTATGACCAGAAGGATAAACAAAAGTCTGCATTTACAGAAATTATAATTTTCTTCACATTCGTTTCGCGTTTAATGGCGACTTGTTGGCAGCAGACTTTATTACGAGCTTTATCCACTTTATGTTTAAGTGAAGAAAATATCGTCATATTTTACTTCTTTAATGAATTAAGATTATGCTATCCGATCGTGCTGTTCTGGTTTTATTCTTCAGGGCATTTTAACTAGTTTTGCTAGGGGCAGAAAACTAATTTTGCGTATAATTTATATCACCGCTGAAAACAGTATCTAATATTACTAGGTATCATTGGATTTTCTCATGATTACACCGATATCTGAAAAAAGGGTTGAAATTATTAATTTTGGTGAACTTTTGCAGACATTGAAAAACATGCTGTTGTTTTCATTTACCTTTTCGGTACCATAATTTTGTCTTGATGTTATCCTTCTCAGATTAGGTATATAAAATTAAAACAGTCATTTGGCTTGAATTCGCATTTTTCGTAGATTAGATAATATTAGGTTCACTACATCTAGTGTATACATTCGTATAGGTGATTGTGCCTGATTATTTCCAAAATTCCTCAACAAAATTTATCGTAAAATATGCGTAATACAGGCAGTGAACACGAAACAAATGTGCACAAAATTATTCGTTCCGTTCTTGCTGTCCTTGCTTTATCCTTCTGGTAGTATTTGAAATAATATTTTTACTTGTTGTGGAAGTTCTGTCACACACGAGAATACTGTCTCCGTTGAAAGTTGTTGTTTGGTCGAACAATAATATCAATTAAATAAGTAGAACTGCGAATTTACAGTTTCTTTTTAATTGGAAATTTTACTTCTATATATTGTGTAAATTTGCAATTTTCGTGATCAATTTATTTGGTTATGAAAAATAACCATTTACATTGAAACATCCTCCTTAACGCTTCGGTTTCATTTCACACACAATTAATCAAACATTAATATTCATCTAGTACAATGATGATCCTTAACGTTTGTCAGTGTCTATCTAATGTTTGCTTAAGATGCGTTTCATTAGAAGCACCAAACGTCCGATAAACTGCAGCACATACTTACAGATAATAGCTGTCAACGAACTGGCAATAGAAATAAATGGCTTGACAAATATCTTATTATGAGCACTATATTTTTCAATTAGATTTTTTTCTTTAATATGGTATATTCAATATTCTAATGCAAAATTTAATCATTCAAGGCAGTGAATTTCCTTCCAGAAAATATAATTAAAAAATGTGTTTCAAATAATTTTTTAAATTATTTTTTTTATTATAATTGAAATAATACCTGAAAATTATTACGTTAATTAAGCAGCCTCATAAGGACGCTCCCCTACGTAATTGCCACTGAAATATTTAAAAAATGTTTGATTAATTTAATAGTGAAACGAAATAATTTATGCAAAAGAATAAAGAAAATCACTGATTTTCAACACAAGCAAACCACAGGCTAAGCCAAAAATTGCCGTGAGTTGCCATAACCAATCAATTTATTTTAAACATTTTCAAAAATAAATAAATTCTGACAACCAGAACATACCCTGGACCGTAGTTGCAAACGATTGAGTTTCCGTAGGGAAATGGATTTGGGCATGCTTTGAAACCACAGCCAACATCGGTCGTTTTAGCCCACGCCACCTAATAAGGTCAAGTATATAAGAAAAAACAATTAAAACATTAATAAATTACAACATTCAGAACTATGTTATTTAAGAACACACTTTACATACTTCATAGCTTAAATGCTAAAGAAAAGGGAAAAACTGGCGACATCCGTTTTATCGTCATTAAATTATCTTTTTACAAAAGCAATTCCTATTATTAATAATTTTACTTGTGTTTATATACAAATTATGCGTTATAATTTCGTTGTATTTATCAAAGGTATTTGACAAAATGTGCATAATATCTTATTCTACTTAAAAACATTTTATATTTTTCTTAAATTAAAGAGTCCTGATATGTATTTTATGCTGATATATATATATATATATATATATATTTATATATATATATATATATATATATATATATATATATATATATATATGTATCTATGCTATCTACAAATGGAGTCTGTATATGTTTACAGAACATTAAATCTTTTCAAAATGGTGCCACAAAAAAATATAAATTTCACTTTTAACATTAACAGTACGATTTTGATTTTCAGATTACGTTAAGGCAATTTTAATATAAGTGCTTTTAAATAATTAAACATTTTACATTATATAAATTTCTATGAAATATTAATACTTTTTATGAAAAATAAGACACACGTTCTTTGAATTTTGGTTAATTGAAGCGCTTACACTTTTATGTTATTAATCGAAAACTGCTTGAATTGCAGTATGCATCAGTAAGAAAATGAAGAAAAGTCACAGATAAATTCAAATTGTTGCACAGGAATCTTTTAACTGGTATGAAATTACCAATAGTTTCATCAAAAATATTATTTAATTAAAATGATATATTTCTATTTACATCCCTGTATGTATAACAACATAATTGTATTTGAAATGTTCTGCCAGAAAGAAGATTGAAAAGGTTAAACTTTTTTATATTATTTTAACATAGGCGAACAAAGTAAGCATGTGAATTAGTTTTAACGAGCGGCTCCGCGTTACAACCCGAGTATCATTTTCATCGGATCCAGTTTTCCTTAAGGTCACATATGGTAATTCATTTTTTACATAATATTTCTACTAACTGTGCTTTTAGAAAAAATCTCTGTTGGTTTCCATATGTTTTAATTTAGATTTCTTGAACTGCAATTTTATTTGTATTTAATAGTGTTTTGTTTAAGAATAATACACACCCGCGCTTAATACGCCGATAACATGCAATGTATTTATGTGATCTAATGCTCAAAGCCAGGATTTATATATTATGCGTCGTCTATCATTTTATACATAACTCCTAACAGTTCAGCTATGACATTATGGATTTATATGTTATCTTTTTCAATCAATCATACGAAAACCATCTCTTCTGCTAAGACATTCTCGATTTATTTATTGTGTTTATTGTGACTTTTCTTTTATGCCTAGGTAGTAACTTCTTTTGACAATAGATTCTTTTTTGGCGTCTAAAGCACGGCCAATTTTGAATAACAGTGAATTTTAATTCAATTTGCAACATTGTGTACAATATACGTATGATGATTCGACTTAGTCTTCTCACATCACCCGTTGGAAAGAGATCGTACGTTAATAATAAGCACGGACCGCGATATTAATTTTCTCCGACGACCGCTACCAAGCATATGTAGGAATGGCATAGCATCTTTAAATAAACAGCTACGTCGCAAAATCTCTTACAATAAACACAAGACCTCCTAGACGTTAACTCAAATGTTAGTTATATAAAAAAATGTTAACGTATCATTTGTTTAGGGTAAATAAATAGATTTGACAACAACATTTTAACGAACCTGTGTGTAATGTCCACATACACCTTTGCATGAGTTCGATTTGTAATCGTAATATTTATATTCACTCCACCACATTTGAACAGCCCTAAATTAACGAAAATGTATTATTAATATTAATGAATATCAAATTGATGTTTTGACAGTCTTTTTCATAGAATAAAGGAAATTTTTGTAAATTTAACCAGTATTGCATTGGGAATTTGCAGATGTATCACGGCGGAATAATGATTTCAAAATTTTAAAATTTATATTCGCTTGCGTGAGATTAAAATATATTTCGGTAGAAATTGTAAAATGTATCTGTGCTAAATAAGAAATTACGTATCAAATACAAGAGAAAATTTAGAAATTTAATAACTTTTAATTTAAGATAAATTAACACTCCAGAATATTTCTTATTTTAATTTATTTGACGTGGTATGCCATTTATCAAAATGTAAGATTTGCACAATGTAAGAAACAAACAATTTAACATTCTTTAATTTTATTCACAGTTATAGAATAACTGGTTATAATATATTTTTCTTGATTGAAACCTTCCTGTGTGCAAGAACAAAAAGAAATTTTATCAGATATAAGAAAATTTTCTTTCGCATGGTCTTCTCAAATATCTACTAATGAACATATCTTTATATATAAATTGGAAAGCAAAACAAGATAGAAATATGTGAAGATAGAGAGTGTGAAAAATAGAAACCAATCAAATTGCGTGTGTCACATTCAGTTTAAGCTCAATGCTTGTACGTGCTTCTTCTGCTTACATAAATCCGGCTGCAATTTGTTTATCCATAAGGCTTCGTATGTGGCTAGCGCCCTTTTGTTTTTGCATTTAGTAATTACTTTGAATGCTACATCTGGAGAACGTACGTGCGCTGTTTCGAAGATGTGTTGCGCAATAGCAGACGTGTATTCACCATTTGATTTAAAACAGGCGTTTAAGTTGCAATGCTCTCTCATTCGATTGACAACTTGCGCATGTATATTGGTAAATAATATTTGATATCGACATTAACGGCTGTTTCTCTTTGATTGCTGGTAAAGGCAAGTGTGTTAATCTAAATAACATTCGTACTTTGGTTGCATTAAATGTGCGTGCTAATGATGCTTCAACTTTCTTTTGTGCCATTCGGGAAACTGCATCCCCCTTAAATGGGATATTTAGGTAGACTGTTTGCTTTTCTGGCCCATAATACGTCTGTTTCTGTTTCAAAAGAATATTTTTCTTGATTCAACATAAGCGGACTATGATATACTTGAAATGTTTAAAAAACAATCATAGAAATTTGCATATAATGTATGAAGCATCATATCATTGATTCACTTTTGTCGAGATAACGGGAATTAGAAAATCAAAACCAGTAATCTCGAAATAAATATGACACCTTCACAACAGTAAAAAAATTTCAAATTTATAACTATTTTTAACCGTTAAATTGGCGAATAAAGGAAAATAGTTGACTGCCTGATATAATCAAACATACTGTTCTACTTTGTAAGTTCCCGCCCAGTTTTGCCCGACCCAGAACCATTGTTTGGTTTGCCGATCCTTTATGGTGTCATGTCCCACAGTACAATTGTTGGCCCACCTCTGCGCTGATTTCTCAAGTTCAATGTTCCATCTCTGAAATATATTGTAAAGAATACGTTTATGAGAATGCACCTATATTTGGCGTTTTTCTTGATAAATATTAAGAAATTTTAATAAATATTATGTAAAACCAAAGAACTTATGCTAAACGTTTGTTATTTCATTTCGTAGACATTGGTGCTTTATATTCCAGATGATAAAATTACTTTTTCTATGATTACCAAGTGTCGTTGTAATAAGAAAGGTAAACCCACAATTTTAATATCACGGTGTATGGATATACCTACGGAATTGCCACTTCCTAGGTTATGTTAGGATGATGGATTTTGGAAATTAACAGTCTCATTTTAGAAATTTAACAAAATTATTTATTCTTGAGAGTCAGGCTTTAAACTAAAGAAGAAAAAACACTATATGCTGTTTAATTTTGTTACACGGTAGAGATTAAAGTATTCATGGTAATTATGTGTGAGTTTTCGCGCACCGAGTAGCAAATTATTTCAAATTAGACAAGAAGAATAAAAAGACGCCATGAACGAAAATTAAAATTTTGAGCTCAAACGTTTCGCGCTTACTGACATCTAACTTTTAGAGGATTGTTATCTACCTTCACGCACTTAACATTTGTTGCGATGAATGTGGGAAAATAGGACATTACAATCTTACATATTAATGTGAATACCTAAAGTAGTGATACTTTATATAACAGAGAGAATTGGCAGTTATCTGAAAATTTTTCATGTGCAAAAGCAACATAAAAGGCAAATAACGTTCATAATTATTTATACATTTGAGAAATAGCTTACAAGCATCGGCATTGTTTTTGCTCTCGGCTGTCCCTGGACTGTGCCATCAAACAGTTGCGCTCGTAGTTTGTTGTGCGCATTAAGAAACATATTCCGTTCATTTACCGTCAGAGCTGCCATATCAGGAAGAAGGCATCCTATTACCACTAAGGAAATTGTGACAGCTTGAATTAATGACATGCTCTGTTTGGGCATAACCGCTGTTAAGATCTGCAATATAACAGGTAACGGTGGACAAAATTACTTTAAAGAGTTCATTGTTTGAGCAAATTTGAAATTATAATCGAATTGCATATGTCCAAATAACTTATGTGATATAAATAAACTACTCATTTAAAATTGCTTTAACTTTTATTTCTGGATATATGATGTTACCGCTGGTTTCATAAATATCGATTTGTTTTTAAAAACATTGTAAATTTATTTGGAATTATTTTGTTCATTGTGGAAAATTTTGATTTGTATTTGGTGACTCTAGTATTCAGTATTTGTTGCGATCTTTAGGTTTCTCAAACCGACAAGAAATTATTATTTTAAATGTTATTACGGGAAGGATCTCAAATTCACTTCAAGTAATAATCACGTATATTCAATTTTCCATGTTTTATCTTCTTGAAAAGAAATCTTTTGAAACCAGTGAGGTGGTATGTATACGCACTTTGCTGTAATAGATGTGTTTAAATAAATCTTAAATTTAAAAAAATCGATAAGAGCAATGTTTGTTGCAATAACATGCCATTGATTGAAGCAATTGAGAAATTTAGCTTATAAGAAGGTTTTGAGTTATTTAATTTTTCTAAATTAGACAATCATTCCGACTATATAGAATCTCGAAGCCTGGTGTCTCAGTGTCTCTCCAATGATAGTGACCAATGGCCCATACAGAAGTAGGCGACCGCACCAGGATCAAATTTGCGGAAAGATATGCGAAATATAAAGATCGCGCTATTCGTAATCTTATAGACCGCTATATAAGTCGCCCTACGTGCGGACAATAATAGCATTCTGGTTAGGTTCTCGAGGCTAATATGTGTTTATAAACTAAAAGTACTTCCCGGCTACACAGAATTTTTACCTTGAGCTTGATTGTCATGTGTGATTCGTTAAAAAGAAGGTATTTTAGATTTTAGTAAAATATCATAGAAACCGTGCCATTTAATTTTTTTCCACTTCTTTAGGAAGAACTTCAAAGACGGTATCGACCCAAAAGCGCAAAGTATATGACTAACTTATTACGTCAAGAAACGATGGGAAATCAACTTTCGTATGAATTTCGCGACAGATTATTTTCAAATTTCATTGGGCTTGATATCTCTCAGGAAGATTTAGACAATGTTTTCATCGCAGAATTTCACACAAGATTAAGAGGCTCCCGAGATGTATAAAAAAACATTAGAGGCAGAATTGTCAAAGCAGCTGAGAGGATTGGACTAGTTCTATGGTCAGCAGAATTTTAATGTGTATGCAGTAACAGCTGACTCACGTATAGATCGGCAACAACGACTAATTTAGGAAAGCACCTTGAATTTAGAAAATGACCTAAGTATACTCCAAAGCGATATGTGTTTGGTGAAGCAAGTTACATAATTTAGGCAGAGCTATGGCACATTTTAAACAAACAAAGTCCAAAAAATATGCACCGGGTATACAAATCGCTTGAGTGATCAAAGTCCACGCGAATGGTGAATTTTGCACCGTAAATATCTCGAGTTTGGAATGTGTTAGGGCGATGTATTGAAAGGATGTACTCGTCCTATTGCCAAACATAAATCTTCGGGAAACTAAATGAAAACTCATTAGTAGGAGCCGTAGGGAATGTAGCAAATGCTAGGCCTCATTGAATGCATAATCATGCCGTTTTTACATCAATTAAATTAGGTGCAGGTATTTCGAAAGTTGATAATCACTATAGTGCTGAATGTAAATATGCTAGATTTCAGATTGAAAGACATCTCAAAATGGTAACGATAAGTTAGTCAAAGTCAGCATTTTAAAATCAAATATAGTGCAAATTGGTGGGCCCACATGTGATTATCCACTATAAGCTGCTAAAGAAATACCAATTACGATTAAGAGTGCTAAAGTTTTTTCAGTGACATTTGGGGCAGTACCGCTTATTCAATTGGAATATTCTTGTTCTTGACGTTAATGGAAACATTACTGGGATGGAAGTTTTAAGTAAGTTCTACCTTGCGTTAGATACTTAGTCCAGGAGCACGGGATACATCATGTGGCTAGTGACGTCAACTGCAATTGTGACCTTATTAATCAGGTCAGTGAGACTACCCAGACCCGATGTCGCCATTGATTTAGCAGAAGTCGTCAAGAAACAACTAGCCGTTGGTCGCTTTGCCATATTGTTCTCCGAATGTTCAATATTTAGCAGAGCATAAACAACAGATCTATTTTGAAGAAGTTAAGCGATTGATGAAGGAAGAAATATGCAGGTATTCAGAGTCCGACATTGCACTTCAATCACGTTTGCTCCAAAACTTTTATCACCACAATGAAAGTTTTGTAGTAAATATGGTCTATTGAATACGGAAACGCAAGGTGGTTCGTATTCACTACCGAATCAAAGTAACTTTATCAGAGATAGGGCAGTGTATTAGGTTTACACCAATTTTGATTTCCAAAAAGTTTACCAATAAAGAACAACCGCAGCGCAAATTCCTTAAAGAGCATCGCATGAGTTCTTATGTGTGCCTCTTTTTAAATAATAAATGTCAGAAATTCCAGCATCTGCCTGCGGAGGTTTATGTAAATGACGTCATCATTTGTGGTCAATCTAAGGACAAACTTTACGAGCAATCGAACGCTATATTATCAAAAGAGAAATATAATTTCATTTTAAATTAATCCAGAGAAGAGCAATTTTAGCTTCAAGACATTGACATTTGCTGGAGAAACCATTTCTAAGGAAAGAATTAAACTTCCGACGATAAAATCAAAGCCATAAAAAATGTGCCAGAACATATAACTGTACGCCAACTGCATATAATCTTGAAGATGATTAGTTACCACCTTCGTTTTATACCTGGTTTAGCTGTAATAATAAGGTAGTTTAGTCGAAATTTATTTCGTGAACTGAGCACAATCAAGAAGGTCTGCCCTATTCTCCTTAGCAAAGACGAAAAAGAGATTTTCCAGAGTGTCAAATACTTATTAATTCAATTCAACATATTAGTACATGTGGACCGGACTAAACTGTTTTAGCTTCTCTCACATGCTTCCGATGTGCTCATGGGGGCAGGACATGTGCTCGGCGTCAAACTTGTAAAGCTTGGTGAAACACCGAAACCGAAGTGGAAATTATTGGCATTACAACGGTTTGTTTTATGTATTTATACATCGATACAGTACAAATTCCAGAAACTTTTGTCGAACATTTCAGTTGTCATTAGGCATTAGCAATTTTGAAGGTCATGAGATCTTAGTCAGACTTACATATTTCAATGTATAGTTCGATGTCACGATATTTTGTAACGTTAAGAATAATTAGTGGCCGTGGTTGTCAGTCAATGTTTGACCTATATTTCATTTCTTTGAATGTCATGTGGCATACATGTGCATATAATCCCTATGGTAATAGGATATTTGAGGGGCTGCAAAACGAGCTGAATAATTCGTTACAATGCTACGGCGGATCAAGTTGGATACATGATTTTCCTGGAGATTTGCTTGCGAAGATAAAAAGATACAGAAACATACAAAGCAGAATGAATTTATGGAGAGTCATTGAGATCTTCTGTTAGACGCTCAAAATGTCCACGATTAGACCTGTAGTTCATTAGATTAGTTTTCAGATGCTTTAATAGATAAAATGAGTCACTTAACTGAAAACCAAGAAAAGAAGTCCAAGGTCTAAATGCTGTGTACTTTATGATTTAATGCAGGAATCAAATGTATAGAGAACTAAACAAAACAGATATATTTTTTTCTTAATAAGATTATTATTCGGCATATATGAAGTATCCAGGGACCTTCTTTGTTATTTTATGAAATGTGACTCGCAAATGTATCAGATAAATATATGTCTTGTAGTAATAATTAATTTAAAGTTCAACTAAAAGAGTTCCAATAAAGATTTGCACGGATAAGCACCCACATTTGGTTCCATAAATGAAAATTAAGAGAATTTTGCTAAATGTCAAATGGTATATAAGGAAAAAATTTTGTCTCATTAAACTTTGTTCTGTACTGTCTCAAAATTATGTATTCTAAAGAAATTATATGGTCATAGTTTGACCTCTAAGTGGAAATGTTATTGTATATCCTATTAAGTCAACTTCAAAAGATTCGCTACTAGACAGACGTATATGCAAAATAACAAACGGTTCATAAAATAAAGATGCGTAAATTGGTGAAAATCATTTCTTCAAAACTCACAATTTTTGAGGAAGTAAATTTAATAGTGGCTCAATATATCGAGTAATGATGATTATGTTGGAAAATTACTGGATTATTATTATCAACACTGATTTATTAACTTGTATTTAGTATATGCTCCGACGAGTCGTATTATCGCTGCTGATTATGGCAACAAGAATGTCTTATCCGAAGTAGTAATTAAAAAGTCGCATATTATATAGACAACCATTTGAACTGATTAAATTAACGACAATTGTTATTTGATTTAAGATAAATGAAAACCATAGGATAAAGTCGATTTAAATATTGGATTTTCGGTGTCATTTGGTTATGTATGAAACATTAATTCATCTATATAAGTGTAATTTAATTCGGATATATATATATATATATATATATATATATATATATATATATATTGCGGATTTCAGCTTCAATTTTAAGAGCAACGTCGTTTTTATGAGGTAATGTTTTCAATCAAATTAGACAAATAATTGAAACACAAAATTCAATTTAAATCATTGTTCTTCTTTTCAAAATGTGAGGTATTCAACGCCAATATAAAATTGTATTGTATTTCATACAATTTTCTAAAGATCATCAGGGTCAATGAAAAATTTTTTAAATTCAAAATAAAATGCAATAAAATTTCTTTATTGCTTAGTAGAATTTAAACTACAAATCAATTGAAATACCCATTTAATCGTATGGAAATTCACGAAATAAATAATTTGCAAAATCTTTGGGAAATCATGATTCCCTTGCTGATTACAAACGTGAGAAAAATTATTTCCTCCTTTTAGAGAAAGCATAGGAGAGATTTCCGGAATTCGTTCAAATGTGAGATTTTTAGCAAGCAAAATTTTGACTTCTATTTTTAGTTTTACTCATATTGCAATGGCTAAACTTTTAACATCAGACCTGCCTGAGACTAAATATATACAAATAATATATATATATACATATATATATATATATATATATATATGTATAATTCAGAATAAATAACAGAAAAAAAGGAATAAGCAATAAATGCATCAATAGTCTTTCTTGGAATAGGCTAAACACATTGCTTCAAAAAATTTATTACCATTTAAAAAATTATATGTAAGAAGTACCATATTCCACGAAAACTATTAATGCATATATATATATATATATATATATATATATATATATATATATATATATATATATATATATATATATATATTGGTGGTAACAAATCTGACTCGGTTTTACTTCTATTTATATTTTGGCTCATGGGTAAGTGTGTATGCGTTTGTTTTAGTGAAAATGCCTGAATTGCAAAGAGATGTCTGAGATCTGATTATTATTTTATTAATGGCTTGAGAGATAACCATCTGTTCGCACTGGGGGCTGTTACAATCTTTCATTTATATACATTCTTGGTATGCAGTTATATACTGTTTGTTGCGGAGAACTAATATATATGCAAGTTGTATTAGGTGTTGCGAACCTAGTAACAAATTAGTTCAGTTGTGACCAGAAGGATAAACCAAAGGCAGCATGAACGGAAGTATAATCTCATGCCAATCGGAGTGAATATTTGTTGAGTCTGGTCGAGGGCGTGCTCGGTCTTGCCTGAAAACCTGTAAATTGTTGTTGAATTTTTTTATTCATGCCCAGTCAATTGGAATATTATGTTATGAAACTTTTAACCATTTAGGCCAGTTGATTGTTGTTTTGTATATAGGGCTTCGTATAAATATGAAATTTTCTCTGATTTTGCTTTAAATAGAATTGAGAAATTGGTCAAATTGACTGGCTGCCCCGTTTCCAAATAACTGATTTTTCACACGGTGCTAAGCATTTGTTAATAAATTGCTGCTGTAAATTTTGTTAGATTCTGTCTATCAATTGCCTCGTCGTTTGTCCAGTATATCTGCTACCGCACATATATTAGAAATTGTACACTAGAAATGATCTTTGGCATCCAAACTCATGATATTGTGTGTGCTAAATGTGATATTAACATTAACACTGGGAAAATTCTCCTTTTTATTCTATTCAGCTGCCGTGCAATTATTAAGGTTGATACGTTGCCTGTTATTAGTAATTTTAGGGAAACCTGCTTAACGTATCCGCTCTAGTGCGAATCTGCCTTGATTTGATGTTGACACGAATGAGAGGTTCTGGGTAAATTTTCAATAGCAAAATTTTCTTCTGGTAGCCGAGATCTTCCTCGATCTTGTGTTCAGAGCAGATCTTCCGGATGTTGTTTGCTAGGTTGTTGACAAAGTTTCTTCTGAAGTATTTTAGCACATTGCTTTTGTAATAAATCTATTGCCCGGTGGAAGTAGATTTTCTATGTAAGGCTATATTCAAATCCCCATTTTATTCTAGGGCGAGTTTCATGTCGAGGAAGAGAAAACCATTGTCTTTCTCTACCTCGAGAGTGAAATTGACGTCTGAATCGGCTCCATTTGCTTCTTTGAGGATTTCAGATGAGTATGCTGCTTCTGGGATAAACAAAAATATATCGCCTTCATACACACTGGACATTCATAAATTTTACGCTCGTTTTTTCAAGATGATACCTGCATACATTTGTCAAGAGCGGTGCAATGCAGCTTTCCAGAGCTGCACCATTGATCTGACGATAATATATCCCTTTAAATGCAAATTTCACGTTTTTTGTACATGCTTATATGAGGTCTTTTATGTCTTTATTGTCTATTGGGGAAATCATAATACTCAGTTTTAATAAGGTCACACATGTTCGCCGATGTCTTATACAGTAGTATGCTTGTAAATAAGGACTAGACGTCAAGCGAGACCATTTTATTCTGGGGAATGTTCTTCCCTTTCAGTTCATCTACTAGCTCGAAGGAGTCCTTAATAGTGTTTGTGATTATGATGATTCGTATTGGTTGAAGTATTTTGCATGGAAACCTAGTTGGTTTATGTTGCTTGGCGTTGATCATTTACATAAAGTGCTGCATCGATGGAGCTCCAGAGGCTGTCACGGCATTATGAGATTTTGGTTTTCCGTACAATTTTGTGGTGTTTGTTCCGACGGGTTTTGCCTATTGGATGTCCTCTATGAGTTTTGATCAAATATCGGAATTAGCCATTGATGATAAGACATGTTTTTCCATCTTTTCTTAGAATACAATTTATTCTTGATTCGATATTTGTTGAATCATCTTTCTGTTTGATTTCTTGTTTGAATTTAGATTGATGTTTTTTAATACAGTCCGTGGACTTTCCAGAAGAGTCGGCTTCATGTATAACAACGAATGTTCCTTTGTCGGGTGTGGCAAGTCGTATGGATTTGTCTGATAGTAGTTTTCGGAGTTCGTCTTTGAGATTTTTGTGATGATTTGGTTGCCTTTTGAATTGCTTCTTGTATTTTTCGAGTGCGCTAAATATCTCAGCTTTCAGTCCTTCTCCATTGAATGTCTTTGTGGCGGTTTCTTTCGTTAAGTCATTGTAGAAATTTTCCTTTCCAATCTGAATGTCAACAATGTAGCTTTTATTTTATTTTCTCTTGATTATGCAGAAATTTGCTCCAAAGGATAGTAATACTTTCAAGGGTTTTGACAAGACCAATGTTCAATAATTGTGAATAAATATGTCAGGGTTTGTAGGAAAGTCATTTGTGTAGGAAATTTGCCCAGGTCCCTTGCAAACACGATTTGAAGAACTTAATAATTTCCAGAAATTTGGCACTCATACAATAGTTTGCAATATTACTTTTTAGTTTCTTTCGGGTAAACGGCTAACCCCGCTATTTAATTATATTTATTATGTCTATTGCCTTCGTATATTACACAAAATATTTCTAATTTGGAAGAAAAAACATATTAGTATCAAAGTGTATTATTGCCATTTATATCTAGATTACGAAACCTTGCTTTACAATCTTTCATTTTTATACATTCTTGGTATACGTTTGATTATGGGTGTATCAACTAATCTGACTCGGTTCTAATTATATTTTTTGTTTTGGCTGATTGGTAAGTGAGTATGCGTTTGCGTCTCTGTGTGTGTTTGCATTTAAAGGCTTTTCCCGCTGTATTGCAAATTGATATCTGAGATCTGGTCATAATTGTATTGATGGCTTAACCATCTCATCGCATTGTCGGCTGTTACCTGTACGATTGCTATTTTTCCGAATGTAGTCTATAATTACACCATTTTGCGCAATATTGTTTTCTTAACGTGGTAACAGCGCAAGTGCAGATTGCAGTGTTGCACGATCATATTGTTTGGAAATTTCTGTCACCGTATGTGCATTTGATTTTTCTTCATCAGTTTGTTGCCAATCGGATTGATTTTTTGTTTAGTCTGCTCGAGGGCGTGTTGGGCTTTCATCGTGCAATCCATTCAGTGCAACAGCTGTTTACCAAAGTCCTGCAAAAGAAACTTAGTCAACAATCTAGCAAATAAAATCAGGAAGATCTGCTCTAAAAACAAGATCGAGGATGAACTGGGCTACATAAGAAAAAAATTCCTAATGAAAAACTACCCAGAGCGATTCATAGATGTCAAAATAAGACCACGGCAGATTCGTACTGGAGAGGATATCGGCAATCATGTTTTCCTAAACTTACCATTTAGAGGTGACCTACCAACTTCTATAATTGCACGGCGGCTGAATAGAATAATTAAAGAGAACTTTCCCAGTGTTAATGTTAATATCACATTTAGTACACAGAGAATCATGAGGTTGGATGCCAAAGATCAATTGCCAATTCTCTCCAAATCATTCATAGTCTACAAATTCTTATATATGTGCGGTAGCACATATATCGGACGTACGAAGAAGCAATTGATAAACAGAATCCAGCAACATATACCGCTGAAATTGATTAACATAGACTAGGCATCGTCATGAAAATCAGTTATTTCCGATCATATATTGGAAACGGGCACCCAGTCAATTTGACAAATTTCTCAATTCTACGTAAAGCAAAATCAGAAAAATTATGATACATGTTGCCTTTCATATAAAAAATCACCTAGCTTTAATAGTCAAAACTTTTATTAACCCGAAATTCTAATCGACTGGCCTCGAATAACAAAGTTCAACAACAGTTTACTGGAATCCATACAAGACCGAACACGCCCTCGATGAGACTCAGCAAACCGTCAATTAGGTTGGCAACAAATTGAAGAGGAAAAACAAATGCACATACGATGTCAGAAATTTCCAAACAATATGATCGTTCAACACTGCAATCTGCACTTGCGCTGTTACCACGTTAAGAAAACAATATTGCGCAAAATGGTGTAATGAAAGACTACACTCGGAAAAATGACACCCATGCACGTAACAGTCAACAATGCGATCACATGGTTAACTCTGAAGCCATCAATACAAAAAAATGACCAGATTTCAGACACCAATTTGCAATACAGGCACATACACAGACAGATATAAATACATACCTAGCAATCAGTCAAAACAAGAAATAGAAGTATAACCGAGATGGACTTTTTGCCCCCAACATAATCAAATGAAAACGCAGAATGTATATAAATAAATGATTAAATAGCGAGTTTAGTAATTTAGAAATAAATGGTCATTATCCACTTTGGAATTAATGTGTTTTTTACTCCTAATTAGAAATATTCTATGTTATATGCGAGGGCAATGTACGCAATAAAGATATATATATATATATATATATATATATATATATATATATATATATATATATATATATATATATATATATATATATAATTCCACGGTTATTTATTATTTTGGCTTTATCTTATTTTATTTCATTGCATACCACTTTTAATTTTAGAAACATTTCCTAAAGCATCAGATAGGCTGTTTTAACCTTTCTGTCCAAATAGTGATAAGTTCAACATAAATCGTTTATGATATTAAAATGTAATAGGTAATGAAATTTTATTGTAAACAATGCTATAAAATGATAGTATAAGAAATGAAACAACTGTTTCAATTCACACTAAGCAAAAGGTATTAATAATTCGACCTAAATATATGAACAGATTACACTCAAAATAATACTAAAACGGCAAAATTTTAAATTATATTCCACACAAATAACATAGGCATCAAACATTCACTTTGCCTTATAATTAGGTTAAACTGAAGATTATTAATTGATGTTAAATCATAATAATAGTAATCCACAAATATTATAATAAAATTTAGTTGTAAAAGGACTTACGTGTTGATAATTAAAGTTTAAAGTTCGGAAGTGCTAAATTTGCAGATATTATAAATGTTAAGTTAGCTTTTATAGACTTTGCCAGAAAGAGTCAGCAGATTTTTTGTCCCATAGAAAATATTATAAAGAAATATATAATAGACAAGAGTAATGAACCATATAAAACTATGATTAAAAACAAACTATTTGCTGTTATTTCTATGTATTAAATAAATATATATTTTAAAGAAATACGAAGAAATTTTGGCTCCAAAAAGACAAAAGCATTAAATAGCGACAATGTTTCTCTAAAGAAGTGTACTTAATCGGATCAATCAGGAAAAAAATGAAAATTTTAATTGAAATTTTCTTTTGGAATTTCAATATACGTGTTTAGTTAAACTTTCATTAATTTTAAGTATCGTTATTTTAATTTATTGGCGGTATTTGTCCAGAAAATCAAGAAAAAAATTTTAAGAGCTTCTAATTTTTTATAGAATTTAAAACAGATATATCCTATTGAGTAGAAAATAGCATGAAAGTTCGAACACAATTTTATAAGCGAATTGGTACACTGCAAAGCGGCTGATATCTTTGACATTCTAGTCGGAAAATAATTTTCGTTGTACACAGTATATTTTTAAGTATAAAATAGAGTTTTTAAATGCAAAGTGCTCTTCATGTTGTCTTTATCTAAGTTACTAGGTCTTCTATTAAGTGTAGGCTAGGCTGGAGACACAAACGTGTACATCTAAAATCAAGCAAATTGTGTTATTAATGCACAATTCATTGGTTCAAATCCGCTTTACCAAGATGGGACATAACATAATAAATCCATGCAATGGTGCTGTCCAAAGTTTCAAGTTGCCGTTTATTCCATACACTGGCTTCATTGTGTGAAGTAGATCGTGCAACCTACCTTTCTTCGTATGCCTTAAACGTCTAAGTCTGTATAATGTACATGACTCAAAATTCTTTGTCGACTTTAAATTTTCATGACACTGCATAATCCCACATAATTTGTCGCCAAATGCTATGCCATTAGCTGATTGTGCCAATACGATCTGTGTGCTTCTTCCATTATATTTGCTTCAGATGTCACTAACAGACTAATCCATCGCGAATTCGGGAATTATATGGGATCAACTTTACGCAGGTAGTGATAGCAAACACATACACCGGATTTGCTAACCTTAGAAAAAGTTCAATTCACTTATATACGCTTTTCTTCGTTAGTATACTATAGGTATTTCATAAGTTAGCTGCAACAATATGTTTGTTTTGCATTTTTTGACAACTCTTAAAATATTACCTAGCGGGAATTTCTGTAACTAATGTAAGAGGTTCTACGAGCTTATTATCCTCCTGCATAATATTTGGTAGCTGTTATTACGATCAGCGTTCATGATTAATACATGGCCCTATCCCGAAGGGTAATTGGAGAAGGCCATCGCATCAAGTCATTGTTATATTAATAAAAATGTTATAAAGCAACCAAAAAATCGTGTAAGTGTAGTCACTATAAGCACCACAAATAATTGGTCAACTGTTTGCTAGGTTAAATGTGTTAAATCACACAAATCCAATGAACTGTAGGTGTTCGGATAAATCATTGAGATATACCTAAAATATAGATGAGGAGAGTCTTTATTGAACTATTAGTAATTCTGTAAAAATGCTTAAGGCATACAAAACAAGTAAATCCTGGTTTTAAGCGTTAAGTAACATAAATCCACTGCATGTTACCAGCGTATTGCGCGCGGGTGTTTAATTTTATTAAACAAAACCCTATTAAACGCAATTAAATTTGCAGAGAATGTTGCTAAAATCACAGCTAATAGAAATATTGTTTAAAACCAGATTTAGACAATTTGACTTTAAAGAGAATTTTATTTGTGAAAATTGAAATTGGTTGGGTTGTAACGCGGAGTCACGTGTTACATACACCCCCCCTCCGCCAATGAAAATTATTAGACAATTAAGGTGGCTAAATTTGCGATAGGTGTTATGGCTCTGCCATAACGAGTAAACAATGATGTTGGTTCTGTCGACCCTTTTCGCATGTTTAGCCACTTTCATTGTGTATTAATTTTCATTTTCGGGGGGGGGGGAGTATGCAACACGCGGCTCCGCGTTACATCCAAACTTAGTTCAATTTTTACCTATGTAGTTCTCTTTAAGGTCAAATATTCTAATTCTGGTTTTACACAATATTTCTCTTTTTTTGTAATTTTAGCAACATTCTCTGTTAGTTTCAAGCAGCTTTTATTAAGGTTTCTTGAACTGCAAATTTAATTATAAATAATTGTCGAGGGTACAGCTCAGTGGTAGAGTTTCCGCTGCAGTCCGGCAGGTCCCCGGTTCATATCCGGGTGCCCTCTTAAATGAGATATTTTTCCACTCGCAGCTCAGCAGAATCGGCCTTAAACTAAATCCCACCAAGACTCGTCTAATGAAACTCTCCTCTGATCCATTCTGCTCTATCCCGGTTGCCAATTATCCCCTCGATATAGAAATAATAGATTCGGCCAAAAATCTTGGCATTTATTTTTCAAAATCCCTAGACTTCTCCCCAGACTCTACGCTCACTACTTCCAAACTCTTCAAATGGGCCCGTCTGATCTGTTTTAAGACTAACAACCCCATTCTCCAACTCACGTTATTCAAGGTTTACGTTCTGCCCCTCATTTCATACGCCAGCGAATTCTACTGTCCTCTCACTCTCGCCTCCTCGTATACTATTGAACAGGTATCCACCAGATTTCCAAAGCGAGTCTTCCCGCAATGCCAAAATTATCGGGAACGCCTACTCCTGGCAAATCTTCTACCGCTTTGGTTTACCCGTCACCTTAGAGTCATTTCTTTTATCCATAAGATCACAACTTGCTTACCACTCTCCAACTTTGCTCACCCAAGTCACCACTACGCCACACGTTCTAGCAACTCTTCTATCCAAGCTAAGCATACCCCCACCATATTTAAAAAAAATCTATCTTTTCTCCAAAGCCACTAGTGTCTTCAACGCTCTTCCCACGGACATAAAGCGCCTACCCCAGCACGAATTTAAAAAGGCAGCCCATCAGTACTTCTTCAACAAACTTCTTTGTGATACGACTGATTGGAAACGAAACTGGTTCCTTCTCAATCCATAACATTTCATTCACTCAAGGCTATTCTCTTTACTGACTTCGGAGGGCGAAATCCCTCAGGCAGTCATCTAATTTTCCACTTTACCCCTCTGGTTTTAATCTTTCCTTCTCGACTCACTGATACCACTTCTCAGCCCTTTCCTGGCCCCATCATATCCACGTTGTGGATACTTTACTACGTTTTGCTCATCCAATTCTTTTCTTTCTTGTTTCAGCGGAAGACCGGAAAATCAACAGCCCTACCGATCCAGCAACGGTTTGCTTCGGACATCGACTCCTCCTCGTCTTTCTTCAATCAGAACCTCATCCTACGGATGCCTGCGTCCCCTGCAAGACTCACTCGCTTCAATCCAGCAGATTACATCCAGGTCTATGTTACGCTCCATCCACTCAATCTTCACGACAATGGACTCCATCGGTCGATGTATGCCTCCGGTCCGCCTTCATCTTCGATCTCACACTTCAACTCA
>JAQBSW010006606.1:0-47148 GCA_029291075.1 Eudiplozoon nipponicum | reverse complement strand
TTGAATTGCCATTGATGTAGCATCAGCAGACGAGGGCTTACTCAACTAGCACTTACTTGCTAACCCAACTCGCAATTTTCAAACATATTTACAACGACCAAGTATATTCTGGCAATTTGCGCAGACACACTTGCATTGTCTATGCCTGGTACCCAATTTAGACTTTAATTATACCGTTTTTATATACCAAAAACGCAATGCTTTGTGCATTTCCGCCTCAGAAAAATTTTGTAGCTGAATGCTTGACTATCTTTAATGAGAAGTTATTCGAAATTAAATCAATGCGAAGGCTGTGATTGCGTGTTCTACAGACATTCTTGTGACAGGTGTACGATCCTTTAACTTGCAAGTTTTCCATTTTATGTCTAAATATTGATTTCAATGTTGGTTCGACACAGTTTCATATCCGATTGAAGTTCATCTCAATTCTTCTCTTTAGAGTTCTTTTGGGCTCATTTCCTTTTTAATTTTTAATTTAAAATGTAGAATGTGATGCATCTTACTTAAATTTTATGAAACACCGTTTAAATAAGTAATATTAGTTGTCCACATTTGATTGGTCGAATAAAAATATTCAAATACAAATAAGTTTGCTCTCATTTTCATTACTATAGAGCGCGCGCTTCGCTGTTTAGTTATTATGTGTCATTCGGTCGAGCAATTTCAAATCAATTAGACAGAAAATCAGCTGTAACTTCTCCGTATGAACGGACACATTGTCCTCGTCAAGGTCACATTAACTTGTCATGCGTTGGTCGTCAATATCCGCATAAGCGCAGAAATTGGTGACACACTAAGAGGGCGTGTCAACTAGGAGTTAATATTATTGTTCACACCAACTGAGAGTGTGATAGGTGCGCCCATGAGAAACGCAGAAATCTACCTGGCCTTACGATCCATATTTAACGTGCGCGTATATCTGTAAAGGACCTGGCCAGCGTACATTAGTCGCGCAAGATAAAAGATCTAGCTAATGATTGTTATTTTGTAAAATAATTATTAACTTTTGGTTAACTTAACTGTATCCTAACAATAGTTACCTCACTAATAGATCGAAAATGTCAAGTAGCTCAAATATGTCAAAGCTGTCTTAGAAACAATGGTCAAGTGTGCGAACATTTGAAAATTGTTGTATTTATTCAGGCAGCTTGTTAAACCCTACGTAATGCAACATCCTGCCATGGCTTAAAAGATTACCAGCTAAGCTTTATAAATGTTATGTTCTGATTTGTAATAAATAAATTGTGCAATATTTGCAAACTATCTGCTTAAGTGTTATTAACCCAGCGCAATTTATCCAAATATTGAGAAAGATAACGCAATTCCAAATAAAAATCTTTTCAGAAAAGGAATATTTTGCATGGCATGATGTTTTACAATTATCTAATGTGCGATCTCCAAATAAGGTGCTGTATTCTCGTTAAAGGTTTTGCCGCTAATATTTTCGCTTTCAGTTTTTCAAGTCTTTATCTGAAAAAAAATCGTTTAATTCTGCCTATTTTTAGTTCGTAGACAGACGAAATTAATATATTTAAACAATTTCGGTTATTTTCACCTGTGCCCATTTTTATGCCTGAACATGTAACAGAAAATGATCTGAAGTCGTATATTTGCTCTCGATACTATAACAAAAGTAAATGAAAGTATATGTAAAAAAACCCAAAGACTTAATATAAACATATGTACATTTTACGAGATAGAGATAGAGTGTGTTCATGTGTTTGCGAGAGAGAGAGAGTGCAGAGCGGAGAGAGAGAAAATGAAAAAGCAGACAATGGGACAATGAAAGTATGAGAAAGTGCTCGGGAGAGAGATGGATAGCGAGATAGAGAATAAAAGAGTATTAATTAAAATTAAAAAGAATCAAGGAAAATCTATGAGAGAAGGAAAAAACTTATGAACGTGGTATAATTGTGAATAAAATTGAGAGAAAATAGTAAATGAGTATAAAATCAAAGAGAATGAACATTTCAACGGAAGAAATAGGAGGACAGAGAAAAATAGAGAACAGGCTACCACGGTCGTCTATGCGAGTTGGGTCCCTTACAGGGATTCCATCGGTTTTTACAAAGAAAACATCATCTAGACAAGACGTTACATTTCACAAATTCTGCGCTAAGATATACTTTTGTCCCGCTAACCTACGAATCAGCTCTCTCAAATCTGGCTTTAAACTCACTTTGTTATTACAGAAAATTATGAAAAAAATTGAATGATTAATTCTCTACATAGTTTTAATTCCTGTGGCGCAACTGCTGCCTATTTTATTGTCTTGATCCCTCTTCATCACAATACTTGCGCTTCTGTGGGAAAATTCTCTTGTTCAAACGTAATGTTGAATAAAATATTGTTATCATCCACGTAGCGCTGTGGGCTCGAACTCATTCACAGTTATCTTGATCCGTCTTCATCTTTTCTCTTGAAATTCCGAATGAAAATTGCCTTTTGCTCGCATCCGCATCAAACAGTGCCTTTGGCGCTTTTTCGACCTCAACGGTAGCCCATGTACAAAGAGCAAGACTGGGAGATTAAAATGATGAACAAATAGACTGACTAAAAAATTGAGAGAGAAAGTTAGAAACAAAGAGAAAAGCTACGCGTTAAGTGGCTTTTTCTATATTATTTCGGTCAGTTGCTTTAAGGTAATATCCGACTTATTGTCATAAAAATGGAAAACTAGTTATGTCCCAGATTTAGACATGTTTTTTAGTGCCCAGTTTAAGAAGATCATAATAAACGCATTTATACTATTTAAATTTATTAAACAGCATGCACAAATCTATGTTGTTGTATTTATTATAAAATGTTGTCTTAGTTTATATTATTAACTACATTTAAATTTCTTTGGAAAACATCATACCTAAAGGTACGTAAAGTGCTTCGTATTTAAAATATTATTATCTTAATTGCATGCATTTCAATTAATTGAGGGCACGATATGGAGGGCTCAGAAGTGAATAAATATCTCGTATATTGTTTTTTTAAATTTAATCCTGAAATTTTCAATTTGAATATTTGGATACATGCATATCTAAGGTATAAACATCTCAATACAGTTTATGTTACAATCCGCAGTACTTCTCCTCCATTATGCAATCCCGAATTACGCAAGTGATGGCTCCAAATTTTTAAGTCAATTTTGCGCGCTTGGTACAAAGATCAATCATATTTTATTAACAAATCGCAAACTATTGCAAGACTTTCTTGCGCCACACACAAGGCAGCATTTCAACATTCGATAATCATCAGTTGAGCGGAATATCTTACTGGCGTTTTTGCATCAAAACGCAATTTGGCGTAAGTGATGGAATTTGGCTATTAACTCTATGAATCCATAAAATAGTTCACTTGATAGAACGAACATTGATTGCGCGGGTGGTGATAACAATTACTTTTAATCAAGTTTGCGATCTACCTGACCCATTATGTACATAAAGTTGCCAGTATAAACTAGGTATTTTAACGTGGGTAAAGGGCAATTCGTCCAGTAGACCGGTTTAGTTCTTATTGAGAAAACTTCGCGCACTATCGAGAATTTGCCGCAAAAGCCAATTCGTCTAGTAGACTGGTTTCATCCATATTAGGAACTCATCACGAACTGTCCAGAATTTGCCGCGGACAGGGCTTGGACTTGGGCACATCCGCTTAGGAATCTGGTGCACTAACAACTGAGTCACCCTGTCGCGCACTTCGCACAATTTTCAATTATATACTAACTAATATTTTTTCGTCAGCTTTTCCTTTAGTTAGAACCTATACAGCCTTCATTTAACCGTAATGTTCAAGCTAACCATCTCCAATCTCTCATTATAGCAAAGACACAACGTTACATGGTGAAGTGGTATTGAAGTAAATATTTATAAAATTATAGGGAAAATGATTGGCCGATGCTGATAAAAATTAATTTTAAGCAACTTTTCGATCTTGATATAAACACTTGAATCATTATCAACATACATTTGTCAGTTTAAACTTAGTACTTTAAAAATCGTGGAAAAGGCAATTCATCCAGTAGACCGATTTCATCTTAATTAGGAGCTAATTCACGTACAATCCGGAATTTGCTGTAAAAGGCATTTCATCCATCGCGATTTGCTTCAATTGTCCCCGTCACAGCCTGATGACAAACAAGCTAGTGTGACTTAAACGACGATAACGATTTTAGGCGTAGACAATATTAAAAATGCACCTATTACCAAATGTATTCTCGCAATAGGACTTGTTTCATTTCTGCGTTCCATCTACAATGTTAAATGTTTCAATAGCAGATCGGTATTTATACAAGCCAATTTTATAAACCCTGCGAAATGTTCAACTCCATAGAAATTTTGCGATGGATTTAACAATTTACTGCCGAAAGAACTACCAATTGTGCGAAATTTTTTAACCATATGCATAAAATTATTAACAAATTCTTACTTGAGTTAAATTCTTTGCGTTTACCTACGGCTATTTTGTTCAAAATTAATAATTTTACAATTTTTTAAATGCAAATACCAAATTTTTTCTCCCATTTTTATTAGCTGTGTGAATTATAAATAAATGTTTATTCTATTTTGACAGAATAAAAAACTGTCTTGAATTCTTTTTAAATTATTCAATACTGATTATGGAGAATGAAGTGTGTAATGCAGTTTAAATTAATTTCAACCCAGGACGTTTCGCTGAAACATTGTGAGACAATTACTTCTACTGTTGAATTAGATAAAGTTTGAGGCAATGAAGAAACACAAATTTGAAATATTCCTCAGGCGTTTTTAAATAAATATATGAGTTAAATCAATTTTGCAAATACAACTCAATATTTATTATTGACACGAACACGAAAATTAATCGCTACAATAGAGAATAAGCTACACATAGTGGTTAATGTCTTCAAAATTACGCTTTTCTTATAATGGATAAGTTTGAAGTAAACACCAATCCCTTTGTATTTAAACATTCGTCGAACAACGTAAAACTACCGTCATTTTTGCAAGTATGTATTAGGTGTTGTGAACCTAGTAACAAATTAGTTCAGTTGTGACCAGAAGGATAAACCAAAGGCAGCATGAACGGAAAGTATAATCTCATGCACATTCGTATCGTGCTTACTGGCGACTCATCAGTAGGAGCCGGTATTACGCCCTTTAACCACTATATATTTGGTAGAAGAATGTGGAATGATAGGACGGTACAATCTCCTAGACAAATGTGTAAACCATCAGTGAGCGACTAGCTGACAGCTAACGATCACTATAAGTACGGGTCGCTACACATGCGAGTCAGCCTCAACGCTACGACTGCACTATCTATATATATATATATATATATATATATATATATATATATATATATATATATACCGAGTCTGTAAATGATGACTAAAATTATGGCTATTGTGTCCTAGTAACCGATATAGCCGTGAGTTAGCGTTGGAGTCGCATAGTCGTATACCATATGATGTTAGCTTCACTATTGAAGGTTTACACATTCGTCTAGGAGATTGTACCGTCCTATTATCCCACATACTTTACCCAAATATATATAGTGGTTAAAGGGCGTAAGCACGGAACGAATGTGCATGAGATTATACTTTCCGTTCATGCTGCCTTTGGTTTATCCTTCTTGTCACAGAGCCTTTTACCTCTCATTTACCAAACTATCTTAATACAACAAGGTATTGATCAAACTTCAAGTTGCTAATATATTGCAGCAATTTTACAAATAATCTAATAAAACGTAAGTACAGATTAAAATTTCCCAACGAAGGAAGCAAAATTCTCTACACAGGAAAAACTACGGTATATTTAGTGTCCTAGATTTTTCGATTAAGTTATGTTCCTTTGGATGTCGTAATTTCCAAAACAGCAATCTGGAAGCTGCGAGTATTGCCCATATTTTCATGATCATTTGCCAACAATCCGTTAATTACAGTTTGTACGAGACCCTGAGAAATATGAATTGAAACACTTCAAACTTCCTGAGGCTAATTGCTGCATTCACCACGTATACACCTTTAGGCTGAAAGACAAAATATTCTATTACACGACACGAAATCAATTGTCTAGTGTCCAGCCGATTCGTCCTCAATATTTGACATCTATTATTTAAGTTCTCGCCACAGACTTTGCCGTTAATTTAATTTAGTTTCCAACTCAGACGGATGTGTTTGGATTTAGAGTGAATATCGAAAATGTGCATCTGTTTATCCAGCCTAAGCGTCAATTTCTAAATGACAATAATTTGGCCAGACCCGTGTACTTTTAAGGTGGGCAAAATCTTCTGTGCCGCAACGTTATACGCTTCCTGAATGCTGCATTATCATTGCACCTTACGACTTCATTAAAAAACGCGCTATTTTTGTGCAATTAATGCTGTTAATTAGACGCTTAAAATCAATATTGTAATTATGCTTGCGCGAATTAAGCAAGTCATTCAATGCTATGTTTATGTGGGCGGCTGCAATAAAAATTATATGGAGTAATTTATTTATTAATTTCTTATTTAATTAATGCAGCAATTATAAAGACTTCTTTAAAACTGATTAATATAAACATAAAGAGCAATATCTATCATTATTAATACAAATCTATATCAGTTATTTCTGTATAAATTGATTTTAAAGTCGATGTATCCTGGCATTAACTCGCCGTTATTTATCATTTTAAAAGATGGTACCATCGCAAAAAAGGCATTCTAAATTTTTGCAAATTATGCATTTAATGTGTGAAACGCCACCAATTGCAAGATTAAAGTTATAAAGTGTAGTAGAAAAAGTTCACGCGGAAGTCATACATGCAATTGAAAAAAAGAGATTCAAATCTTAACGGTAATAAATGACAATAATTTTAACCTCGTCGTCATCAGATTTCTCCTATTCTAGTTTGTATTAATGTCATGTAATACATTCCATTAGTAATCGTGATATAAGATTAATTTGCATATGAAATGCTTTGATTTTTTATTTTAAAGTTTACTAAATGGAAAAATGTTATGGGCATGGTGTGTACGGCATTGGCCGATTCTACGAGTCCCGCATCAATCAAGTTTATGGTCGCATTATATCATTATTATTTCTCGTGTATATTAACGTTGTCTGAAAACCAGTAATTTAAAAAAATTGAATTAAAGCTGGTAACAGCACAATGATTGATCGAATTATTGTAATAACCTTCTAATCATTTAAAATTTCACGCTCTTGTGACTGTTACCGACAAAGTTAACAATGATTACATTTCAGAATTAGTTTCTTTCTTCCTTCGATCTATTAGTCCATAAACTCTACGGGTGTTGCAATTCCTCAATATGTTTAATGATTTAAGATTTTTCAGACAAAAGCGCTGGAAAACAGCCATTCCTTGAAAACGCTAATTAAAAGTACAGTTACCAATCTTAAATATAAAATTAGATTTTCATCATATATGCACCTTGGCTGGAATATAAATTCAATAGGAGTCTTGGTAAACGTTGGCATTACCTAACAAAAGGCAAAATTGAATAGTATTTTCCTCGTTTAAAGGATGCATCATAGAAATGAAAAGGACGCTTAATTGAAAAAATTTAATTACAACCATAAATACGCCAGATATTTCAATGTTTAATTACTTATTTAATTAATACATTATATATAGTTGATCTATCATTCAGTGCTTATTATTCATGATTAATTATTATACGTCCAGCAGCATCAACGCTATATATTTTACCACTTCTCAGTATATTTTTGAAAAAATAATTTTACCTTTAATTAAGTGAGCATTGGTTGCGAGGCGATGAAATCAATTATTAAAATCAAGTTTGCGATCTTGATATAAACATCTGTCCCTTATGTGCACAAATTTGATAGTATAAACTAAGAATTATACAATGTATACAAGGCAATTCACCCAGTAAACCGTTCATCACGTAATATGTAGAAATTGCTGCGGACAGGGCTCGGACATGGGCACGTCTGCTTCGGAATTTCTCACTCAAATTATGGAGTCACCCATTCTTATGTATGAATCGTTTTTTCTACACTGTATAATGCTTAGATTATACTTGCAAATGTTTATACATAATGAGACATTTGTTTATACTAAGATCGTAACCTTGAACTTAAATAATATTTTTTTAACTTTCGTTCAGCTGTGTTATGTGGATTTCTTTGTTCGTCAGTTTACTCTTATCATCAACTAGGCGATTCCAAGGACAGCAATTTTCTGCCATCTCATTCCTTCATTAAACGAGTTTCTGGCAGATGTCAACTACCACTTTCTACCACTGATAAATATGAAGGCATTGCAAATAAATTTATGAGTCTTTATTGAGGGTTCTTCGAAAGTCAATCGAAAAAATGTCTTCATATTTCCTTTGTTTATCACTTCTGCAGGCAATAAATTTCAATTATTGATAAAGGTTCACCAAAATCTATGTCCGCTAATAGGGTTAAAATTCAATCATTAACTGTAAAATAGAAAGACACATGCGTCTACAAACACACTAAATGCAATTTAGCAAGCAAGCCGGATGATTACACTTGAGAAACCAAACTAAATTGTTTCTACGCCACTCACTCACTGACACACTGCGTCGTTCTAGTGATTATTGTTATCTAACTTATCTACGTATTAATTGGGTAAAAGTTTACATATGATGTACAAAAATCTTCGAGTTCGAATAGGAAAAATAAATTAAACAATTTATAACGTTTAGATAATGGTAGTCTAAAAAAACCGCAAAAAACTTGGTAGCTCCATGTGATCCAACCGTATATGAACTCTGGACAATAAAAATCAATTAATATATACGCCTATAAAATTATACACATATAATCAAAAATTCTAATATGGCACCTCATTTAACAGTTGATATCGCAATTATCCTTCCACCCAATCTGTGAGGACTTTAAATTCAAGAATTTAATATGTAATGTAAAAGGATATATGCACATTTAACCATAATGTTCAAGGAGAAAAATAACGTTTTTTAAATAATATATAATTGGATTATGGCTTTGTTTGTTCTACTAGCTCATTTAAAATTTGAAAAATTAAAATTTAACCGGGAAATCAATGCTACTCAGACCTAGTCAAATAAATATTTTACTAAGGAATATTAACTCTATCAATGCTCTTACATTCTATAACTGTCCTTTCCCAAGGAGCCGTAAGGATAACAAAATTTGCTTCTACTTCTATTTGCCAATTTTTCGCTTCTCCTCGATTTTTGTCTTTTCGCCTTCTCAGTTTGATTTTAATATAGCTGTATCTCGGCATCAATGCCACTGTACAGTTATCCGATCGCTAGCAGAGCGTTTGAAGCAACCACGTCGTTTTTATTACTTCCAAAAGACGTTTCCACTGCCCAGTCAGCGTTACCAGAGCCTTTTCGACACTTTGTCATTATTATCTATGCTAGAACGGTTAACCGTGGTACGCAGTTGACAATGTGGCCACCAGAAAATCTCCAGAATCGGCAATAACTCATAGACTAACTGAGAATTTTTTTGTATAATTTTGCACAAATGCTGTGCAAATCAATCCACATAATCTGGCGTCCATTGACATCAGACAAAACTGCATAAGCTATTAGTTGGTTGCAAGTTATTAGCTAATTCCGATTCTCAGTTTGGAAGAAAACCTTAAGGAAGCGTATTTGCAACATATCAAATGGGAACTTCTTAATGACAAACATGTACATTATATATGCATTATATGCATGTATTTGTAATCATTAACTAAGCATTGCGCAAGCAATGCTCGTCTTATTGTTTAACATATTACATGTGATGGAAGTTGCATAAAAGTCCTTCCCATGAGACGATAGAAATTGTGCGGTTGTTATTTACATCCATGTACAACGTATGCTAGGTTACTAGAGGTGATGGTCGCATATCGGATTTTCCATATCTTGTAATTGAATTGTGGTTTGGTCCACTTTAGTTGGTTTTCTGCTCGACTCTGGTGATGACAATGAAAGTTCAAAATGCATCAATACGTGTGACTGACGGTCGTTTTGCTTTGCTGTGCGACTACCTAGATACGGTGGGAATGGTGTTTATCTCAAACTCCCAAACCTCGTTTAAATATTGTTTATTACCTTTCGCGCATTCAATGATCATTTAAATGTACTTACAATATTAACCCATTACTTTAATCAAGTTTGCAATCATGATATAAACACCTGACCCATAAATTATTCACATTTGTCAGTATAAACTAAGAATTGTATAGTGTAGAAGAAACTATTCATCCAGTATTTACCTGATATGTGTTTTGTAAAAACGAGTATTTTTCCACTAGCTTTCTTTCTTCAACAAAAACTAATGGGGAACTAACGGTGTTAGTCAAAACGCAGATCAGGTAATTTAGATTAATCCAGTTTAGCAAAAAATATTCTACTTTTAATCCATGTAGTTTCGTGTTCACATTAAATACGAAACTGATCCAATGGTTGAATTGCCTTTTTTACACTAAACAATTCTTAGTTTATACTGACAAATTTAAGTAATTAATTGGTCAGGTGTTTATATCCAGATCGCAACCAATGTTCGTATAATTTTCACCTATATTTTAAGATTTTACAATTGTCGCTAATCCTTAAAATATTCGAATGTAAAAAAATCTATCTAAATTTGAATCAATTTCTTATAAAACAATTATCATTAATCGGAAATTTTGTTTCAGCAAATAATGGCAAGCAATTATGCTTCAAACTACATTTCCTCTAAACGAAATATTGGATATATTAATATAACTATTAAAAATCATGATGTGTAATCCATTGAAGCGATTAGACAATACTTTATTTTAGGAAGTATTAATGTAGCACAAACTTCAAAAACATATTTCAGTGTATTTTTTGCCAAGAACATCATTAGAAAAGAAAATAGGTACTATAAATAAGTTTAAATATTTCTAAATAACCTGGACAAAAGAAAATGAGATTTAACATATGATTATTTCTGTCAATAATAGAAATTCTTAGCAATTATGTGCACTAATTGTACTGTTCTACATTTAAATTAGTTCTTTTCATCGTCGAACTTCATACGTCTGTTTATATTTTGGTTAAACCTGCTGATTATCGCGTTGAATCCACGCTCCCTATAGTCATGAAAAGCCAAAATCTTCAAAACAATTTGATGTAAAACCTAAGTGAAAAATCGATCATTTGCATATTTAAATTCAGCTTTCTGTCTAACGAAGCAAATAATTGTTGATCTATTATTAGCATGTACATGTATAATTTCGTTAAAAGACATGCATGCCCACAATAACGCCTCAACACATACTTAGTAGACGTAAAGGCTGTTGATTATCCATTTTAAATGTATGCCTTTCATAAGTGAGTTATACTTTAGCCGTTTGTCAAAAACTAATCGCTGAATAAATGTTAACATTTTGTGTTGCTTCATTTTTATTTCTGTATTAACATTTTTGTGACTATTGAACGAGTTTGGGGGATGACTGCAGAAACGAGCAGTCGAAAAGTTAGAACAACCAAATAAAGTTTCAAAAATAAAAGAATAAAAATAAAATTAATTTTATGATTAGTTCGACATGTAGGTTTCGAATATATTTGTGAGATTAACTCAAAAAGCAACAAATGTCCCAATTCACTTCTGACCAGAATGATAAACCAAATACCACATGAACGGAAAGTATAATCTTATTCACGTTCGTTTCATGCTTACTGAAGACTTATCTGTAGGAGCCAGTATTACGCCCTTAAATCCCCATATATGGGTGAGGAATGCAGGATAATAGGACTTCAAAGCTAACTCACTCTATATAATATATATATACCGAGTCTGTAAACGATACAAACACTATGGCTGCTGTGTTAGTAACCGATACCAACATTATAGTATCGAAAAGGTACATGATACTATCCATATGGTTTCCGAGCTGGTACATGGTACCAACATAATGGATATCAATGTATGCTACAGTTCAACGAAATTGAGAATTACATCATTTCTATCACTTGTTGCTCCAGTATATCCACACACCTGGCCTTGATCGATATTATATCACATTTGCGGTAAGCATGACATCATTTAATTAAATATATAACAGTTAAATACAGTTTGTAGAGGAGAGCTAATATATAAGTATGTAATATGTTGGTGAAGTTGTTACAAATTATTATACTTGTAACAGGAGGATAAACCACCGACAGCATGAACGGAATGTATAATCATCTATATCTGTTGCGGCTCTGGCGACTCATCAGTTGGAGCCGGTATGCACCTTAATCACTATAGAATTGGGGAGGAATTAAATACATGCCACAATCTCCTAGACGAAAGTGCAAACCTGCAATAGTGAAGCTAAAATTATATAAAGTCTTGACAATGCGACTTCAACACTAACTCACTCTCTATAATATATATACGGAATCTGTAAAGGATACAAACACTATGGCTATTGAGTTAGTAACCGATACCAACATTATAATACCAAAAAGGTACATTTTATTACCACTATGGTTTCCGCGCTCTTACACGGTACCAACATGATGGATATCAATGAATGCTATAGTTCACCGAAATTGAGAATTACAACTATTTGTGAACATATCTTACTCCATTAAATCCACACACTCTGGCCTTGATTAATATCAGTTATCACATTTCGCGATTAGCATGGCATCACTGAATTAAATATTTAACAGTTAAATACTGTTTGTTGTGGAGAACTAATATATATCCAAGTATGTAATAGGGGTTGCGAACCTAGTTATAAATTAGTTCAGTTGTCAACAGAAAGACAAACCAAAGACAGCATGAACGGAAATTATAATCTCATTCAGATTCGTTGCATGCTTACTGGCGACTCATCAGTAGGAGCCTGAATTACGCCCTTTAATCACTATATATCTGGGTGAGCAATGTGGGATTATATGACTCTTCAATCTCTTATACGAATGTGTAAAGCTACTGTAGTGAAGCTAACATTATATAAAGTCTTGACAATGCGAATTTATCGCTAATTCACTCTATATAATATATTTACAGAATCTGTAAAAGATGCAAACAATACGGCCCACAATTAAGTAACCGATACCAACATTATAGTACCGAAAACGTACATGTTTCTAACACTACGGTTTCCGAGCTGGTACATGGTAACAACATGATGGATATCAATGTATGCTATAGTTCGCAGTAATTGAGAATTACAACTATATCTGAATACCTGTTACTCTACTAAATCCACACACTCTGGCCTTGATCGATATCAGTTATGACATTTCGCGGTAAGCATGACATCATTTAATTAAATATATTACAGTTTATTACTGTTTGTAGTGGAGATCTAATATACATGCAAGTATGTATTAGACGTTGCGAACCTAGTTACTACTTAGTTCAATTGTGACCAGAAGGATAAACCAAAGACAGCATAAACGGAAAGTATAATCTCATTTACATTCGTTTCGTGCTTACCTGCGACTCATCTGCTGGAGCCGGTATTACGGCCTTTAATTATTATATATTTGGGTGGGGAATGTGGGATAAAAGGACGCTACAATCTCCTAGACGAATGTGTAAACTTGCAGTAGTGAAGCTAACATTATAAAAAGTCTCGATAATGCCACTTCAGCCATAACTCAGTCTATATAATACACATACCGAGTCTCTAAGGGATTCGAACTCTATGGCTATTGTGTAGGTAAATGATACCAACATTATAGAACGGAAATGGTACAGGTTACTAACACTATGCTTTCCGAGCTGGTAAATGGTACCAACATGATGCATATCAATTTATGCTATAGTTCACCGAAATTTAGAAATTAAATATTTAAAAGTTAAGTACAGTATTTTGCGGAGAACTAATGTAAATTGAAGTATGTATTAGCTGTTGCGAACCTAGTTACAAATTATTTCAGTTGTGAACACGAGGATAAACCAATGACAGTATAAATGGAAAGTATAATCTCATTCAGATTCGTTGCGTACTTACTGGCGACTCATCAGTAGTAGCCGGTATTACGCCCTTTAATCACTATATATTTGGGTGAGGAATGTTGGATAATAGAACAGTACAATTTCCTAGACGAGTGTGTAAACCTGCATTAGTGAAACTAACATTATATAAAGTCTCGAAAATTCGACTTCAACGCTAACTTGCTCTATATAATATATATACCGAGTCTGTAAAGAATAAAAACACTATGGCTACTATTTTAGTAACCGATACCAGCATTATAGTACCGAAAAGGTACATGTTACTAACACTACGGTTTCCGAGCTGGTACATGTTACCAACATTACGGATATCAATGTATGCTATAATTCAGGGAAAATGTTGGTATCGGTTAATTACACTATAGCCATAGATATATATATATATATATATATATATATATATATATATATATATATATATATATATATAATAGAGTGAGTTAAGCGATGAAGATGCATTGTCTAGACTGTATATATACTGTTACCTTCACTACTGCAGGTTCACACACTCGTCTAGGAGATTTTATCGTCCTATGTTCCAAAATTTCACACCCAAATATATAGCGATTAAAGGGCGTTATACCGGCTCCTACTGGTGAATCGCCACTAAGCGCGATATGAATGTGAATGAGATTATATTTTCCGTTCATGCTGTCTTTGGGTTTATCCTTCTGGTCACAACTGAAATAATTTGTAACTAGGTTTGCAAACAATGTACTACTTGATGAAGAACTTAATGCAAATTGTGTGTTAGGGTATGTAATAAGAAAATTCCTGATGAACAGATGAATTAATAAACGACTTAATAACGTAAATGAAAATTTGAAAAGAACTTGAGTAAAATTTACACTAGAAAAAATGAGTTCAATGCCATGCCAACAATAATATCTGAGGTCTGTTTAGTGATACAGTGTACATATTCTGCATGTTAACGTAAGACAAAATAACTGTATATAAATGAATTACCAACAATCCCATGGTGTAGCCGACAGTTCAAATGTAATTACAGACTGGGAGAAAATCTAAAAAAAACGCTTATAAACGGCTGTATAAAAGTGGTTTCCCCGTGTGCAATTTGAATTCTTCGCGCATTACTCATTTACAACACGGAAGGTAAGTAGAGTTTTGGTATAAGCAACCGAAATAATTCAAATTCCAAAACATTCACGGAAATTTGATGTAAAAAAATTTAAATCCGAATATGAAATAACGAAGGGTATCTCTAACACAATTATTCATTTTGCAACTCCATTTGTTGCAAGTTGACTATTTCCAGCTATCATGCCAAAGAAAATCGTAATAAAACGAAAATTTACTCAAAGCATGGCATTTTATGCACGCATATGGTCAAGACAAAGCGATGAGGAAAAGAGTAAATATTATTTCGAAACTTTTTGGTTCATTAGAATATAATTTAACAAATTTGTTAAGAAATATTCAGCGCCTCAGAACAGCAGCTTACTATCCCAGTTAAACTTAATTTTGATACTTTCGGAATATTATTCTTTTTATTTAAAATACATTTATCTTCTATTAGTTAAGCTTTCTGATTTAACCTCGCTATTGTAGAAAAAATGTGCACTTTTCTGAACAAAAAATGAATAAAATCCAACCCTAGAGCGCCAGCCCTTATATTTGACATATAAGGACGAAAACAGTTTAGATGATTAATTTTAAATCAAGGTTGCGATCTTCATGTAAACACCTGACCCAGTATGTACATACATTTATCATTATAAACAAAAAATTGTATAGTGTGGAAAAGCCTTTTAATTTCTAACTAACCTTACCTAATCTGTCTTTATAGAACAGAAACCACGTTATATGGAAAAGTGATAAAAAAAATGAAAACACACACGCATATATATATATATATATACCTTATATATATATATATATATATATATATATATATATATATATGTAAACAAACCTTCTTTGCCCGAGTGTTTGGGATGATTAATTGGAAATTTAATGCTCAAGATAAGCTATATAGACTCCACCTAGATAAAATGCTAACCAAGAAACATTAGTACGTGATGACTTTCCAATAAGGACGCAATGGGTCTACTAATTGAAATTCCTTTTCCGAATTAAACAATACAGTGTTTATACTGGCAATAGTATGTACATATCAAAATCGCAACCATGATCAAAAAGCAATTGTCATCGCCCCACGCGAAAACAAATGTTTGTTTCGTTATATAAATGTTCATTTTAATATCACTTCTCTACATAACTTGGTATCTGTCCTCAAATGACAGATCGGGGAAGTTTGGTGGAACTCTAGGGCTAAAGGATGCTTTATAGACTCGAACAAAAGGAAATACTAACCAAAAAACGTTAGTTTATATGCAATTGAAAATTGTGTGCAGTGTGCGGCACACTGCCTCAAGGGTTAAAACACCGGATTCCGAAGCAGACGTGTCGAGGTAGAAGTCCTGTCCGTGGCAAATTCTGGATAGTACGTGATAAGTTCCCAATAAGGATGAAACCGGTCAACTGGGTGAATTGCCTTTTTCACACAATGTAATACTTAGGTTATATTGTCAAATGTATGAACATTATGGGTCAGGTGTTCGTATCAAGATCAAAACCTTGATTAAAAAGTCATTAATATCACCACCCGTGCAAACAACGTTTGTTTAGTTTAGATGATTTTTTAATTTGAATTCTTATGCAATATTTGGTTTGGAACGTCATCATGAATGTATAAATATATTTTTTTGTCGGTGTCATTGCATAAAAATTACAAAACATGGGAAAGGAAATTTATAATTTTTCAGGTGAAGTCCTTGTGGAGAACACCTTAGCAATTTCCTAAACACTGCGGATGGATTACGAATTCTAGTGCATTTGTTTCAGAATCCAAAACTAGCCTTTGCAGCACACTTTTCGCATCTAGTTTAATTTACAAATTGGAACACAAATTTTTGATTTGTCGGGCTATTAGGTTCATATTCATGGGCATTATTTGTAAATAAAGCTCGTCAAATAACATCCCCAACCTTTTATTCATTTACATACATGTCAGACATTTAAATATGGTATTGAAACGAGATCATGGGACTTTTCTTTATGCGAAAACATTCACTCGTAAATGAATTATTTTTTTTATTATATGATCTTTAAAATTTATAATAGATTTATATACATATATATTTAAAGTATTGTGAAGGGATTATATCATAAATAACTGTCATTAAAAATTATTCATTAATAAAATAAAAAAGTATAATTCGTAAATTAGTTGCTCATGGTTGCGCTGTACGATCATCATATTTAGCGTATCCACGATTTTCTTACGTGGGTGGGCGATTAGCACTCTCATTTACACGCGTACTTGTAAATGTGTATCAATCTGATCTTTGCGGAACTAAGAGAGATAATCAACTACCCACAAAAAGAAAATTGTGGATCAATTTTATTCGTTAGAGAGAAAATAATCTTGTTCAATCAATTCTTCTGTCACATCGAGACAATTGGGCATAGCATTTCACTAAAGGTTACATTTCGCCGCACCTGCTCTTACATAACCGGACAGGCGAGCCCTCGCGGGAATAAATATTGAATAAAATTATTATGGCAAAATTTAATTAAATATATATTGACAGTATAAATTATACATTACGTAATCGATTTGACTGGTATATCCTTTATTTGGCACTAATCAAGTACTTAATGGAATTGCTGAAGCCGTTATAATTACCTCCGAGCCTTGCAGCTTTTTCAATGAGGCATCCAAATTGTACACAACATATTTAGTATATTCTTTTGTTATTCCTTCCTTTCTGTGAAATTTAATTGATATCATCGTTGTAATAAAGTTCCAACTTGAAGTCACTGGCTTGCTAATATACAAAATACATTATCTAATCTGCAGAAGCCGCATTGAATAATGTATAATAAAAATATTTTATTACATATCAATAATCAGGATAAACTGCACATTCTATAAGATAACATAAATAATTCACCAAGTGAACGGGGTTCGTCCCCAATGACAATTTTTGAATTACTTGCCAGAATCGCCACAACTTCATATAGAAACCAGGAATTTTTAATTCCGTTTTATAACTCATCCACAATGCCACAAAAACGTTGCACTATATTCAAATTTCTTTAATACACACACTTATTTTTTGGTCCATCATTTTCATCAGGTAGACATATTTTACCACGCCCTCAGCCAAAAGTATCAATCGACAACCCTTTATCTGTCATTCTAGAATAGAAGGGATAATATTTGTGGAAATAATGTAGGATTAAAGTTATGTTGTTGGATTTTATTATATACTTTCACTATTAGTTCAAAAATTCATAAGACAACAAAGCTGACTTAACCAGCGGTTCGGTTTCGCTTTAATTTGGTACACATATAGTTCATGCCAGAGTTGGCAACTTAGAAATTTTTGTGAGAAGCTATGCCAAATAAGCCATAAATTAAAATATTACCGTTTAACTTTATTCGCTATACAACTGAAAAATAATACGAAATGCGTGACATGGAAGACTTTGAAGCATTTTGCCCATTTTCATTCCCGGTGAAAGATATTCTATAATCAAGGTTGCGAACTTGATATAAATACCAGCCCCATTAAGCACATACTTTTGTCAGTATAAACTAAGAATTCTATAGTGTAGAAAAGGCAATTTATCAAGTGGACCGGTTTTGTCCTTATTAAGTACTCATCATGCACGGGCCAGAATTTGCCGCAGACAGGGCTCGAACCTGGCCTCGTCTGCTTCGGAATCTGGTGTTCTAACCACTGAAAATACCATTTTCCCATGTAGTGTGATGTCTGTTAAATAATTACACATTTGGAATGTTTCGTTGGAATTTTAGTTCTAAACGGATTCCATATGTGCTTGATTCCAAAAGAAAAGAAGACTAACCGTGTTAGATTAGTTAATTTATAACTAAAAATTGTGTGTAGACTGCGACTGTGTGGTCCAGTCGTTAGAGCACCAGATTCCGAAGCAGACGTGCTCAGGTTAGAGCCCTGTCCGTGGCAAATTCTGTCCAGTGCGTGATGAGTGCCCAATAAGGCCGAAACCGTCTACTATATGAATTTCCTTTTCTACACTACACAATTCTTTATTTATACTGGCATATGTAAGTAATTAATGGGTCAGATGCTTACATGAAGATCGTAACCTTGATAATAATTATTGTTATAACCGCCTACACATCCAATGTTCAAGTAATTGTATAAATATCCATAACAATTTCACTTCGCCGAGCTATATAGTTAATATATAACTGAAAGTTGTGTGTAGAGAACGTCAGGTTGGTTCAGTAGTCATAATACAAGATTACGAAGCAGACGTGTAGGGTTCGAGCCCTGTCCACGGCAAATTCTGGCTAGTAGGTGGTGAGTGCCCGATAAGGTCGAAACTGTTCTACTGGATGAATTGCCTTTTCTATACTACACAGTTCTTTATTTATACTGGCATATGTAAGTAATAATTGGGTCAGGTGCTTACATCAAGATCGCAACCTTGATAATAATAACATTTATAACCGCCCACACAACCAATGTTCAAGTAATTATATAAATGTCCATAACAATTTAACTTCGCCGAGCTATATTAGTTAATATATAACTGAAAGTTGTGTGTAGATTATGGCTGGTTGGTTCAGTAGTCAGAATACATGATTCCGAAGCAGACGTGCCATGGTTTGAGCCCTGTGCGCGGCAAATTCTGGCCAGTAGGTGATAAGTGCCCAATAAGGTCGAAACCGGTCTATTGGATGAATTGCTTTTCTAAACTATAGAATTTTTGTTGAAATTCTGGTAATGACGAATTTTAAATGTTACACCACACATTTTATAGATTACTCAATTAATATAGAATAAAATCCATCCATAATAATAAAATTTATGACCTCCAATTTGCATGGTATCTTACCTGTAATGGAGATCGGATCGGTCAGTTGAAAAAATATGTGACGGTGGCGATGAAAAAATAAATGAAAAAACGGCGTTATATGGTATATAACTGAATATTGCTTGTACTGTGCGCAATGAATGCTGATGTGTGCGGGTGACAAAACATTTAATTAAATGCCTCCTTCTTTGAGGTAATCGTTGGTATACATACTTTTAACCGTAAAATTGAAATGGAAGTAAAGAGGAAAACCATACTAGTTGTCACCCACATAATCAAGTGAAAAATAAGGATGTATATAAATGAAAGATTGTAAATTATTGCTGTGTATTATAGAATAATAATATGCTATATATATATATATATATATATATATATATATATATATATATATATATATATGTTGAGGAAACTTCTGATTTAAATGTGTATATAATATAATTGCAGACCGGGTGTGTACTGCTGTAAGTTTTAGATAAAAGCTTGGTCTTGAATTGCATTTACTAACCGATCCAACTTTTATTTTATAATAAAAATATTCAATTACAAATCCGTTCATAATGTTATCTCTATCATTTACGCAGGTCTCATGATTTACTTCGTAAAACAAATATCATAGGCAGTTTGCTTTAACATTTATTCTAAAGAGATGCAAAATAGTCTCCATTTGAAGCAAGCACGTGTAAAAATGAAATTTTCGCCTAGTACGCATGTTAGGTTGCATTTTGCATAAATTGGAATACCCACCTAAAGAAAAATGTTCATTTCATGTGGCTAATTGCATGCATTGCTGAGACGGGTTGATATTCTGCTAAACATAATAATATGTTACGAAAACTGCAAATGGAATATGGAACAGTTTGGGAGACATTTGAAAGGAATTGCAAGACCCTGCAGAATAACGAATGTCACATTAATTCCTGTAAATTGCATGTAGAACGCAGTTTGAGTGGCATTTGGAACGAATTGAAAATGACTTATTTTCTACAGCTGATGAATCGAAAAACCCAGCCGAAAACATTATTTTGTTTAAAATCGCAAATTCCACGTGTTCTCCAGCATGTGTTGCGCATTTGATTAATCGCAGGATGACAGCCCAGAAACGCAATATAGTTTAGAATGCAAATTGCACGCACATTTTCCAACATAAATTTATTTATTACTGCAAACTGCATGTATTGTTCACAATTTGTTGCACTTTGGATTAATTACAAGACTGTGTCGAATCGAAAAATCTGCTAGAAAAATTTATTTAGCACGCAGATGGTAAGCCGTATTAGATAATTTGCATGCCCGTCAACCAATATATTATTGAATGTGAACTAAACATTCTCTGTAATTGAATGAATGGCGTTGTTGCGATACTGAATTAATTGAAATTACCTGATCTGCATTTTGACTAACGCAACTTTCATTGTTCCAGTAATTTTCTTTTTTCATAATATTTCGATCTACATTACCGTAGATCTTCATCAGATGCATTTCACGAAACAAATGAAGCAAGCGCGTTATTTCCTCTAGTCATAATATTTATAAACTCCAGACTGACCTTTCATTGGTTATACGTGTGTCACGTGTGTGTGTGTGCATTTTCATAACTGTTGTTTTCATCTAACTAATTTAGACCAGAGTGGCTAAATAATAATTGATCAATTGCATGCAATAACTAATCGTTTTTTTAAACACACTCAATGTAAATGACGTAACTGAGATGGAGAGACCCATAATTCAGAAACACTCGTCATAAAAAAAGGAAAAAAAAGAAAATTACTGGAACAATGAAAGCTGCGTTAGTCAAAACGCAGATCAGGTAATTCTCTGTAATTGACAGATTGAATGGCGTTTTGGATAAATTTTAAGACACTGCCGGACAACATAGATTGGTTTTTTATTAAAAAATTACATGTACACTCTAGCTGGTCTTGCGCTTTTGATGACTTTCAAGACCCTGGCGAGAGAATCAATTTCGATTAAAACTGCAAATTCCATGTGCGCTCAAACTGGCGTCGTCCTTTTAAAGAATCTAATGACCCAGTCGAGCAATATGATTTTGTTGAAAATTGCAAATACCTTGTGCTCTCCTGCTGCCTTATCTCATTTAATGAATCAAAGGATCCAGCCGATAAACATAGTTTCGTATAAAATTCAATTTGCATGCAGATTGCAGCTTGCCTTGCGTTTTGGATGAATTTTAATACTCTGCAATTAAAATTATTTAATTAAACAAAAATTGGTTGCACGGGCGGTGATAAAATTTATTATAATCAAGGTTGCGAACATGATATAAACACCTGACCCATTAATTACTTACATATTTCAGTATAAACTAAGGAATGTATAGTGTAGAAAAGTAATTACATCCAGTAGACCGGTTTTGTCCTTATCGGCAACCCATCTTGTACCGCCAAATTCTGGCCAGTACATGATGAGTTCCCAATAAGGACGAAACCGGTCTACTGGATGAATTGCCTTTTCTACACTATACAATTCTTAGATTATACTGACATATGTAAGTAATTAATGGGTCAGGTGTTTATATCAAGACCACAACCTTGATTATAGTAAATTAAAATAGTTGTGTTCAAACTTCAAGTTCTCCGTTGTTTGTATTTTGGACAGCGAACTAAATTATTTTCAAGACCCAACCAAACATAATTATTTTGTTCTAGAATACTAATTTGATCCAGTGCTCAGCATACCTTGCGTTTTTTAGGAATTTCAAGAACCTACGACAGAGCATAAATTTGTTTTATACCGCAAATTGAATTTCTTATTCAGAAATGGTTGCTACTTGTAGGAATTTTGGACCCTGGTGAAGAGCAAAATCTGCTATAAAATCCGAAAAATTGTATTTATTGCGCAAATGATGTGGCATTTAAATGAAAAGCAAGACCGCTAAACAAAATAATATTGTATATAATTTTTAAATTCTCTGTAAATTACACCTACAATGTCGTTTTAGATGAATTTCCAACTCTACCACACAACGGGAATTGTTTTTTTTTAATTTCAAATCGCATGTTTAGATTTGATTGCGCTGTGGATGATTTTTAAGACACGGCCTCGATTGCGCGTTGGACAAATTCCAAGAACCAGTCAAACAACATACGTTTGCATAATTGCAAATATATTTTAGTACGTAACTTGAGTACCGCGTTGAACGATTTGCAAATCCCCTCTAAACATCATAATTTCGCCTGAAACTGAAAATTTAACGTGGTGCTCTATGTTGTTGACGCTTCTCCTGAATAAAATTCCTCGACAGAACGATTAAATTTGATGTACAATTGCTAATTTCATGCATTGCGCTTCTTGTGTAGTGCTTTGAATGAATTTCAAGACCCTACCAAACAATATATGTTTGCATGAAAATGCCAAAGCGCATGTAATTTGCAGCTTGGTTATTCCTTTGAATGAACTACAAGATCCTGAAGATAACTTGATCCGTTTCGAGTCCTAGAAGTAGCAGATTTGTGGAGAACTTGATGAGCATCAAATAAAAATTAAACTGCTCTTATGGATGAATTTAAATTTTTATACCTTTTGTAGTGCATCGTAATGTTTCTATTTAAAATGCGTATCAAAAGTTCATGGAGTATTACTTACATTCAGCATTACTTCCCCAGATAGCAGGATGCCTCGTCTTCAATGTAGATTTGGAATGGTCTGATGGAATTTTTTGTCTATTGGTTTGCCAAAGAATCTTCCTCGTATCAAAACACTGTGCAAGAAACATCATTCGTTGTATAATGGAAAAAGCCCACGTTGTGCAGTTTGGATACCACAGTGTATAAGTCGCAAGACTCTGAATCTTTTTCAATGCTAAGTTGATACTAACAATAGCTATCTAATAATATCGTGCCATAGTACTTAATTACAATATCACTTCCACTTCTGCCAAGATAAATTCAATATAATGCGGTATCTGGGGTGGCCAATTCGTACTTTCGGTCAAATGCAATGATAAATAGGCTACGTCTTATAAAAAGACTGAAAGAACAACCTAGTTTAGAATATAAGTGAAAATTACATGTAACGCGAAGTTTGTGCGGTGCAATAGATTAAATACAAGACTGAAATAAATATGATCGGAACCAGCTACAGTACAGTGTACATGAGTTAGATCTTCTTGGTGAATTGCATTTTTTTGAAGACAATACATAGTTTGTACTGACGACAACTAGTCTGGATATGTCTATGTGTCTGTGTGGACGTGATGAATCGGGTCTTTCTTGTATTGACGGATGAAGAGCCAACCAAATGTTGGTTGATACGTGTACGAATTTTTTTCCCGAGGGCAGTTTTTCGTCTCGTTTTCCGTAATACAATTCATATTCGGTCTGCATATTTCCGAGTTTGAAATATTTTTTATGTCTCAGTGTTATAACGATGTTTAGTATTAACAAGCAGGGCTAAGGACATCTTTCTGGAGGACAAAATGCAGTAATGTTCTATTGATTTAATTGGATGATATATATATATATATATATATATATATATATATATATATATATATATGTCAGTCTGAAGCTCAAATTGACAATTTTTATAGATTTATAATAGCAAACAATTTACCCAGCGCTAGTGAATGCAGGATAGTTAGGTTGTTCAAGAAAAAAATGTTTGTGTGTGACTTTATTAACATTTGCTTTCAAATTTTGCTTTGGTATAATGCATACCCTCATTTTAGGACCAGCTCGTGAACAGCCTAAGGGCAGTTGGTGAAAATATGAATATGTCATAATAAATCTCGTAAAGAGTAATTGTGACGTTTAAATTTGCATGACGGTTTTATTCGTCTATCCTTCGCCCTATTGGCAATTTTTAAGCGATACTTATAGAATGAGACTACTATTTTTCGGTTGTGTTAAACATTTCTCTTTAAAGTATCCCAATTAATTATTAGCACATAGAGTCTTAGTCATTTGCAAAATGCGAAATTGTTCATTGCATATATAAATTTCCAGTTTTTTCTAACAATTTATTTTATTTGCGTGACAAAATTTGAAATAACCATTGTAAGTTTTGCAAGAGGAACCTCAATAAGCATGACTCTAAAATTCAAAAATAAAAGCGCAAGTCATTCGTCACATTGAAACTCAGGCTAATAAATAATTTCGTTTTTATAATTAAAAAGATAATTCATAATTTTGCAGACATAAATTTATTTTTTTATCTGTTCTTGAGGGTTAAAATATCTACGCTATCATTGGTACTTCTATTGGAGGGACTAACTCTACCAGAATAATCAATGGATTGGCGTATAAGGCTGGCGATTACTGACAATTAATAAATAAATAACAAAAGCCAATGGGAGTTCCCATTTCTTCCCGTTATCCTAATTCTATAAAAGCTTACTCGTTTCTAGTTAATAATGTTTTTTATTCAAGTAAACGAATTTTCAATTTTGTACGAATGACGAATTTGAGGATGAGAAAATTTCAGTTTTCTAATTAAATGTCGTCCATGAAAAACAGTTAGATTGTGGTTGTGGTGGAACACTAATGTATATGCAATTATGTATTAGGTGTTTGCGCACCTAATAACAAATTAGTTCAAATATAACCATAGGAAATACCAAATGACAGTATGAACGAGAAGAACAATCGCGTGCATATATGACCAAAAGGAAAAACGAAATCTTTTATGCTATAAATGGCTTTTCCTTTTGATCATATATGAACTAATTTGTTACTAGGTGCGCAAAACGTAATGAGCAATAACAGAATCATCGTCATCATCATGTCCAGCCACACAAAATCAAAAGTGATTAATGTTTCACTGCCATATAACCATAAGGAGTGAAAAAAGTATATAAATGAAAGCAGGAATAATATTCTAGACAAATTATAAGTGAGATTTAGGAGTGAAAGAGAGGCCGAGAGAGAAGGAATACCTAGCTACTATGAGTAAATTAATCAGGTTAACTCACAGAAATGAGGCAAACTAAACCTATCCACAGCATCATTATGGCCAAGTTAGCGTTCGGACAAAGCAACATCAGCAATACAGCTTCCTTGTGGATTTCACTGTTACACGTCATAAATAAACCAAACCTCGCAGCAAACTTTTCCGTACTATGAAAAGAATGTTACGAAGATGATTCTACTATACATCTGCAACAAGATCGCCACAGAACTCGAATCGATGACATATCGCGCAGGTTTTCCAACCAAGAAATATGATGAGCATGAGGACTCCATCCTGACAGACGAGTGGGTCCTATACTACCCAGTTTGGGTGTAAGTCACTTCAATTGTTTCTGCCATTTCAAAATCTTCCCACCTTGCTTCTTACGCCAAACTGGTGCTGGATGAGAGAACAGAGATCTAGAGGGCAATCGAAATGAGGACATACGCAAAACTTGACTGAGCGAAAGAAGTTCATGGAGCGTTATTCTTTTTCTAACGAGGAGCACTTATTGGCAGATCCAAAAATACGTGTACGGATGTCAAATTTAGTTAATCTTTGTTGGTAACCAACATGTGCTATACTTCTCCAAAAACGATGATCGAATGCTTGTAGCCGTCTCAAATCATCAACTCTAAAAGGCGAAGTTTCTCTAGCGTATAGTGAGATTGCGCGTACAGATGCATTGTAAACACGACCTTTAAGGCAAAGTGATAAATTCACGTTTCTCCATAAATGACGAAGTTCGAGAAAGCTACTCTAACCTTCGCGATCCGTATTCTAACGTCATTGGACATATAGTCTACGTTATTGATAGAGCTCCCAAGACATGTAAACCTGTAGACTATGTCTAGATCTTCATCCTGCAGTCGCAAATTTGGAGTGAGTGGTGGGTGATCCTGTAACAGTATCTTACATTTAGATGGTGCGAATTTCATAACGAAAGACGGAACAACGTCTGTTAATCTATTCAAGGTAGCCTGGGCAGCATCCAGATTTTCGAATAATGGTACGATATCGTCCGCATAGTCAAGATCGACTAGTTTACCGCCCGGGAGAACTTCAACACATGCATCCTGAATGTGTGGAAGAGCGTTGTTCATAATAGCATCGATTACAAATTAAACGAAAAGGGGGAAATGTGGACAAACTTGACGAACCCCACTGTAAAGTTATGCGTTAATTCGTTGTAGACCTTAACGCGACCAGAATTATTTGTATAGAAAGTTCGTATAATATTAAAAAATTTTGTGGGCAAATCGCTTTTAAACAAAATATGTAATAAAACAATGCGATCCACCGAATCAAAGGCACCCATGAAGTGTAGAAAGACGGCTATTTTGGGACGATGATATAAATGTGTCTCTTCAAGACCTTGCCTTAACGTAAAAATATTATCTATGCAACCTCGTCTTGCGCCGACTCCGGCCTGTTCTTCTCTTTTATGTGATTCACGTGAAGCCCTAAGACAACATAGGATAATCGAAGCAAATATCCACGATGGTTATCTCACGAATTACGATTGCGTTTTTTGAAGATGAGAATGATGGTCGACTCACTCCAATCAAGTGGTACGGTTTCCTCATTACGTGTGGTATGAAAAAGTTTGGTTAACGCTCCTGAAATTATATAAATAAACAATCGTGGAAGTAAATCATCGGGGCCTGTGGCTTTGCGACGTTTAAGAGATAGAATTGCATTGTGTACTTCTAACTCGGATGGTTCTTAGGGACTAAAATTCCACACTGTTGATGTAAACATGCTTTCGGGAATCGGACCTGCGGCGGGTGGCCAAGAAAATTGATCTTTGAAGTGTTTAGCCCATCTGTCAAGACGACTTATTTTATCGGTTATTAAATCGCTGTTACTATCATATATAGTTGCACTAACTTTAAATTATCTCTGACCTGTTGCGCGAATAAGTTGGAACAGACAGCGACTAATACCTGACGCGAAAGCTATTTCCATTACTTCAGCCTTTCTGCTCCAAAAGTTTTCGAGATCGACTTTTAAACTTCGCTTAAGTTGGCGTCTTATATTGCAACGGGTATTAATATGAGTCGAGTCAGGTGGAATTTGGCGCCTTATTTTGAGTATCTCCGTAGATTTTACAGAGAACCAATGATTATGTGTACGAGAGCCTGCAATGCCACATACAGTAGTACCTGCATCGTACATAGTGGAACTTATCATAAACCAAAATGTATTCGGATTTTCGCCATCAAGACTAGTTAGATTAGATTAGAATATTTTCATAATTTTGCCGGAAAGACGGATGTTCGAGTTTACCTACATCAATTTTTTGTTTATTCTTAATTATTTTCCCGGAAAATTTTAGTGCTAATCTACAACGGATAAGTGTATGGCCCGAGTCTAAATAAGTATTCCGAAACGAACGACAATACTGGATGCAACCCCGCCATCTATATCTAATTGCTACATGATCTATTTGAGATTAACATTGTCCGGGTTCTATAGGACGCCATGTAGCACAACGTTTAACACTACGTCTGAAGTTTGTACTACTTAAATATAGTCTATGTTCAGTGCAACTATTCAAAAAGCCGCTCACCATTATCGTTTGCGCGTCGAGCTTAGTGTATCTTCCACCTAAATAAAATTCTGCATTACTTAAGCGGCCAACTTGTGCATTAATGTCACCCATAACCAGGACTATATCTGAACTTCGTGCTTCAATTAGTAAGGAGCTTAATTCAGAGTAAAAAGCGTCCTTGCTTTCGTCTGTGCTGCAGATACAACGAAGAGGCAACGATGATAACGGTTTTTTTCTTTGACTTTAGTAGATATATTTAAACGTGCCGCACACAGTCGACTATTTAAAAGGATCCATTTAATTAAGCAAGCTTCAGCTCGTGCGCTAAGGGCAGTACCAATGTCCCGTTTACCGGCTTGAGATAACTCTGTGGAACCAGATGTTCGAAACAATTTACGCGTAGATTGGGATGTATGATATGGATTTTAAATAAGGCAGTCGCCAGGAAGCCGAATAAATCATCTCTTATCATCGCATCAAATGACATTTATTGATAAAATCTAAACAGAATATTAAAAGAAATTGCTTAAATATTGAACCTTATAATTTTAATTCCTCTGTTAGGAAACTTTGCTTAACATAGCATATACTTACCTGTGTGGCCTATATTGCAAATATAAAAAGCACATTCGTAGTTTAGCCTTTCAAATTAATTAGAGTCCTTTCCTGTTGCGCATGCTCTTGCGTTAAATACCATAACAATGCTGAAGCTAAATTCCAGGCATTTATTCACATTACTATGTTTATACAATATTATCCCCATTCTATTCACCTTGAATTATTTTATGTGAAACGTAGTCGTTCTAAAATAAGTAAATTTCGAATTAGAAACCAAGTTCCATTTAAAACGTTAAAATGAAATTATATATTAGCAATAATTTCTGAAATGGCGACCACACAAATTTAATACTTTAGATCAAAACAAATTCGATCGCTCAACGGTAATGTGCAAATCGGTTTATGTTGGTTTTTCGGTGCCCTTTTTATCGATTCGGTTTTATACAGACATTATTACAAGAGTTCTTGCCAATAAAATCACATTGCACAATTAAGACATGAAAGTTTATTTTTCACTCAAATCCTGGCCTGATAGGCCTTGTCTTGGAGATAATGTACTTGCACATAGCAATGCCATCTTTGAAGGGAATGGCGGGAAATTGCTCAATTACCTCATTTTCGTTAATGTAATGCTGATATTCAGATTCAGTATCAAAATAACTCCAGAGAAGATGCAGATACGAATAACATAATTTGTAATTTAAATTTTATTTTAATATTCGCTTAAAAATAACTTTAAATTGCATTTGGCTTTAAGTAATCTCATTTAATAAGATGAAAGAATATTCCGTTATCAATTATAGGATATTCAGATGAATAAATTTTAAAAAAATATTGTGAAACAAGTTTTACTGCAATTCTTCTGGCACCTTTTTACGTGAACATTCAAAAGAGGGACTATAATAATTATTACAATTTGATTTCACTTTTTTTCAAGGTGGTGCCTGTAGAATTACGCGTTGATCGTACCTTTACAATTTAACATATCTTACTAATTAACGAATGCAACACGTCTAAAAACACTTTCAATTTTATCTATGGCTAGGTAGGTGAGTGTGTCTCTATACTTAGAGAACACAACAATAAATAGACATTGACAAGAACTGTGAAAATAAAACCATTTATTCAAGGCAGGGCTATCGCAAAACAAGTTTTACATACATTAATGTACACTTTTATATTAATTCCAAATTTTTGTTCATCGTTGATAATTGTTAATCATTGATTAATGGAATATTTTCTATTTTGTTCGTGCACATCTTTGTTCGATGTAAGATAGTTAATGTCAAATGTAATCCGTTTTAAACATCGATTACTGTTACCAATAGGATAAGTAAGTGTTTTTCTTCCTATCCCTTTAATCTTATTTCATAATTAGCATTAATTGAATTATGAATGATTTAGGTGTATGTTTGCCCGTGGTGAATGTCATGTGGATACAGCTGTGTCGTGCAAAGTTCTGTTCGTAAGTATCAGTGAATAATTGAAGCAGTATGCTTCCTTTATTTTCGTAAGTTGGTTTTAATAAAGTATTTGTTACACTTAGTCATTAATTATGTCAATAGATTACTTAATTAGCAACACTGCTTATGTAAGTAACATGCAATTTAGGCATATTTAGCGGTGTTGTCCCCTCTATCGCTCTCTCTATTTTATTCTTGCTTTGGAATTAGTTATTACTATTTTAATATTAATATCCAATAATCGACTGTTAAACAAGTCTTATTCTTGTAATTTCTATTTACTTTGAATTGCATTTCCTTCAGAATCCAAAGCTAAATATATAGTTAATGAAAGATAGCTCCTATGCTATTTTATTACCATTCAAAATCTCTAAACCGTCATAATTAATATTTTCTGGTAATTTTACTGATATATATCCAATTAAATATCATTTAAGCATACTAATTTATTCTAAACATAACCATGTTTTGAAGAAATCGCAAATTTGATAACTTATAAACTTATTTTGAAAATTCGGGCAGATTTTCCCGTTATTATTTTTGGCATATAAACATATGAACACGAAAGCAGCTAAGGGGTATGAAAATCAATTTTTTAAATTTATTTATTTCCTAAAGTATAGATAAAATTATTATTGAACTCTGCCTATTATGTGGGAACATTTTCATTACCTGTAAAACATTCTGCACTGCAATTAGCAATACTTTATATAATAATAGTTTGAGAAGCCGTGCAAACATAATTTATGAATTCATTTATTAGTGTAAAGAACTTATTGGTTGACTTTGTGTCGAATGTTTCACTTAATTTATTTCCGTTACAGGTCAATTGCATAAATGTCAAAAACGTCACTTTTATTCCGTATTTACTCATGCGCTTTCCTATCCAATTAAAATATATGGATATTAATTCATAAACGCACAAACTAATTTCAGGTTTAAATCTTTTCTTCAAAACGAACATTTATTTATTAACTTTTATGTTAATGCTACTTTTACCGCTACCACTATGCAGCAATAGATCAACATGATATTCCGTTGGATTTCTTTGGCTTACTCATGAGAATCATGGTTGTTTGTGGATTTTATTTGAAAATTGTGTCAGTTATTGCATTTGAATGTTTAAAGTTGCATTATTTTTTTACTTTTAATTTTTATTTTTCTGTTGCTTGGAACTTGTATGGTACTGAATCTGTAACTGCGCAGAAACTATCTGACAACTAGGAGGTGAGTGATAAGCTTTACATTTTAAATGGCTAATGTTTTACGTAAATGGAAAAAAGGTTTTCCCAAAATGTGTTATTTTGCATTTTATTATTCCTTCATCGATTTCAGTCCGTGACTATTTTCCCACGTTTTGATCCACTTCTCTGAAACAGATATAATCTTCATCATTTTAGTAGGTAAACCTTATTTCACTATTCGGTTGAACTATCGGCGTGGGCGTTTTATTTTCATTTGAAAAGTTTGTGCTTATATTAGCCGTTCACATTTTTAATGCTTTTCTAGTTCTTGATTTAGTTGAGTTTGATGTTGTGTTATGCTTAATTGCCAAAATTCCAAAATGTGCATTTCCTTTTTACAATACCTTACGGCTTTTGAAGTTCTGATGTATAATTATTGTTGCTTTCAATGCGAATTTGGCATAATCGATGTTTAATAAATTTCTTTCAGAACAGATATTGTTCAAATACAAGAAGCACTTATATGAAGTTAGTTTTAAAATTTAATTGACACAGTGGCGCTTTTGCTTTATCTTATCAACTGATTTACTAGAGGTAAAGGCAAAAAATGCATTTTTTGTAGCGTAAAACAGTCCACATAGAGCAGAACAGAATTAATATGTATCGTTTCGAAATGTTCAAAAAAGAAGAAACCTAACTAAGCACACATTTCGACAGAGTTTTGAACAGCTGACGCTAGACTACAAAACAAATTTCCCTTAAATTACTTGGCGAGGTTTTGTACAAAACTAGATTTGCACTACGTTATTTGACGAAATAAAATGTAACGTTTCGTTTGTCAAACATTTCTCCTTATGAAAATTTATCTTCCAGTCTCAAGTTGAACACAGAACAAAAGAGCAGTGCACCAGACTGAAGGTTTCAACACAAGATAATATATTTCATTTTAACTAATGCCTTCTTTTCTGACGTAGGAGTTATCCCAAACTCGTTCAAGAATCTACTTGATAATATTTGATGGATACTTTCACTCTCACACCGTCTTTTCGAAATTCCATCTTCCTTATTTGGCGTAGAACTTGAAAATTTTTTTCAAAGATTTCAGATATGAGGTCTGATACAGTAAAGTTGCATCATCCCTGTTTGTTTACGCAAATCTGGTCGGAGCTAAGCGGACCGTTGGTTCAAATGGAAAATCAATCGCTCGTACCAAATAGAACATTGCAATTTCGCAAACGTTGAATTCTAGAATTACGGTCCTTTGATAGCACTTCCATTCTTATTTGTGCGCTTACAAATTTTGATTGATGTAAACTATGTTTTTCACTATCACATGGTTTTGAATCACAAAGCACACCACATTTTCTATCCTATTCTATCACATTTTTCAATATTTTTATTTTTTTCTCGTTATTCCAGTTGATGCCATAAATTTCAGAGGTCACATTCCTGTGATTAATACAAGCTCATACAATAATTCATATACAGATCCGTGTCATTAACCTAACAATGCCTCAATCCTGGAATAAGCCAAACTTGAAGTTCAGACCTGTATAATTTACGTGCTCATACCCCTGACAACTTAATTTCAAATTGCATCACCGATAATGCTCTTTCCAGACTAATATTCATTGCGCTCTAAATTTTAACATCATTGGTTTATACAGTTGTTCAAAAGAATCTTGTGGAATTTAAGCTTATCTCAAATTGTAAGTCCCGCTCACTTGCGTAAAAGTTTTTTTAGAAATTTGGTCAGATGCGACACGCCTTTGTTGTACAATTTCTCCTCAAGTATCTATGAATTAACATATTAATGTACTTTTAAAAACGAAGTAAGCAAAATACTAAATATGTAAGAGATTGTAAATATGTAACCGTTCGCCCATTTGCATTTAACAACTATTACCATGGTTCAATAATTAATCAGGCTACAATTCATTACAACACGGCGCTTTGAATATTGTCAAAAATAAAACTGTTGATTATATGAACAAGGTTTTAAAAGTGTTTTGTTTACTTTTGGAGGAGAACGCATGATTTTTTAAAATAATTTTGTTAAAATTGCAATACCCTAAATAATAATAGTTTGGTTGGCCCAAATATGCAACCAAAGTAGTATGTGACGTCGGGTTTAAAAATCATGGAAATTTAATTTCCATTAAAATCAAATGCGGAATCATATATAATCTGCATAGATTAGTTCATCATATTTAGGTTTTGAGACTACTTTTAAATTTATCTACGTTAAACGGGACGTTAAATTATTTTCTATTAAGATTCGGCCTACATCTTTTTTTTCTAAACTGCCTTATTCATAAGCGACTCAATTTATTTCTCCAGATAGACATTATGCAATGAAATATTTTCTGTTTTATAAAATTCTAATTTTTTAAATCTTTAAAGCTTTACTTTAAATGCACACAATAAAAGTTGATATTTAAAAAATAGCACAAAAATGCAATAATTTATATATTGAGCATACCATGTTGGTCAATTATTAATTGTTTTTTCATTTAAATACTTTGTCTGATCTGTAGATTTTTAATGCACGAAGATAATATAACTTTTAACAGCACCATCAAAATGTGCAATGATAGAAAGTGACAAAACCGTTCCATTTATATTTTTCTTCAATTATCTTAAAAATATTATATATATATATATATATATATATATATATATATATATATATATATATATATAATTTAATAGGCAAAACCGAAAATCCTAAATAGACAAAAGTAAATTTTTTTGTAAAAATTCTTGCCAAGGTGCTGAAAATTCGATGTGGTTTTATTTACTTTATTTTGAAACGATGCAAAACTGTTGTAGTGCAATTACTGTGCAGACCAGGTGTGTTTATGATAATTTTTTCTATTTAATGTACCATTAGTTTTTTCTTTAATGGTGCATCTAAGTAAGGCAGACAATCATCTTTATCGTGCTCTGACGCGAAACTGATATTCTTATGTGCTTTGTTGAAGCTGAAGCAATAGTAATGTGTCGTGTTCTTCCACTTTGACTATTATGTCAATGGTTCCATCAATTGGAAGAATTGTAAAAAAAACCTTAACATCAAATATTACCATAATCTTGCTTTTAAAATTTATTTCTTGACTTTTGTTTACAAACTCAAACCAATCGAAATCCGAATAATTGCCTTTTAGTTTGCGAAGTGGTTCAAATATACGAACTAACCATTTAGCCAATGCATGAAACGGAAAAATGACCAATGATAAAATTGGCCTTTATTGGACAACCTTTTTGTGTGTATTTGGTAATCCGTACATTTTTGGTGGAGTTGATCCAACTGGCTTGAGGTTCTGTGCAGTGGCCTCATCAATTAAACCGGCATCTATCAAGATCTTAATTTCATTTATTATTTTGCGCTCCACTTGGTATATTTAATTTGATTTGTCGTCTAGACTCGTGAATTTTGTGTTGTAGTTCAACACGTTTTCCATCTTTTGTAAGTAGTCACATTTGTCTTTTTAAAACGACGCCCTTGCTTTTGTCAGCGCGTATTTTGATGTCTGCATTTCTGTTGATAACTTTAGATGTTACTTTGTCAATGCATGCTGTTCTGCGCATTTAGACGAATTCATATATGAAGCCTGTTCAGTTAATTTAGCGTTGATCCTGTTTTTATCATAAATATTGATAGGTTCTATGTCGGCTGTTTGTTCAAATATCAATTATATTGCTGCCTCAAAATCATCATTAAATTTATTAGAAGGATGTATTCCATAATTTCGGCCCATCTATAGTGCCTTCATTGTTAGCTGATCGATTGGTAATTTTGATAATTTTGTACTATATCTGTTATTCTGTATATTAAATAGACTATCTGGGATACTGAATTATCCACAGCTGCCTTAAAGGTCCCAATTCTGGGTTAATAAATATACGAGAATTTGGCGTTGAAATCAGTTCTCTACATTTTCAATTTGTGTGGTTTCTAGGTTTCAACATACTCAAATAAAAACACCTAAACCAAATATTCACCAGTTAATAATGAATTCGGGGACTATATTTTACTATTTCAATTTGGCGAAAGTATTTTCGCATTAAAAGCTCCAGAAATATACAGGTTCTTTCATCTATGCTTTGATAGTACACCTAATACTCGCTTGGTCTCAAGTATTATTGTTGTAAGATAAAGATAATTCAAAATCTTTTCAGTTTACTCTTATTTATTGCATATAAAATGTTCTGTTCATTAGTATTTGGTCGCACAAAATTTCTGAATTTACTTCAAACGCTATTAAATAAATCATTTCAGTTTAATGACGGTTTTATACATCAAATAAAATTAATCCAAAGCATACGATTGAATAGCAGTGCATATTAAAGTTGTAAATGGCTGAATTAAAGTTCGATAAGTGGCCAGATATCATTCTTATGTATAAATCTTACTTGAGAATTAGCTGAGAAAAGTAGTGATGAAGAACTAAATTTCGAATTTGCCGAAATGAAAGACAATGAGAAAAATCATTTGGGATCTAATTTTGCGTACAAGTAAATATGCTCATGACTTATTTTAACTAAGCATGGACGATATAAATTATGATTAAAGCAAATATGTATTACGCAATTTCAAACAAGCCGAAATTATTAGTTCAAGAGCGATTATATTACACGATATTACAAAACTTGAAAGAAACTTCAAATAGGCAACTATCGACAATTATTACTGTAAGACGAAATACGCACGATATTAAATTTATTGAAAAAATGAAGACAATTATATAAATTTGCAATCCCTTTCATTTTGTGAATTATGTCACATCTGCAAATGTAGAGAAAATTACAATTCCTTTTTCGTAAATAGTCTTTTTCTAAGCCTCTTAGCCTTAAATATTTAGCTTCGCACTTTCTTATTTAGAGCAAAATTTCGTAGACTGTAAGACTGCTAACGGTAATTTAAACAAACGAAACAGAATAATTAACGAAAATGAAGATTATTCTTAATCTAATATTGTGAACGTCAGTAGACAAGACTGGTAAATTGAAAATGGTGCTCTGTACATGCAGTAATAAAAATGACATTTGACATGGCCGAGCTACAGATATATTGCTTGCTGTTAGAAAGGCATTTCCATGAAAATATGTTATCTCTATTTGCTATTTTATTATTCACTTAAAAATCATTTGCGTACATAATTCAAATTCTACGGCTCCTATAATCAACCAGAATAAGCCATTACTTGTTTGTTCGTCGAAAAACAAACTAAGAATGAAATTTCCTGAAGCCGAAATGAAATATATTCTGTGGATAGAAAATTGTGACTTAATCAAGAAAATCCTAGTAGCTGAAGCTTTAGATTTAATTGATTGACTTACATTATAACCATTCTAGGAATATTAGAATTGACATTCAGTGGTGACTTAAGACGGTCTCATAACAAGGGATGCCTGAAAAACTGGTTACATTTCGCACTCGAATAGGGAAATGTATCTGAACCCTTTAATATACACCAAATTCTTATAGTTTATTCAGTTGATTATTTTTTGTTGTAAGAATTTCGTCTCGATCATTGTTGTCTTCAAATTTGCCGATATTTTTCAATTTTCGCCATGTTAAAATCACGTTAGCTTTGCTGTTTTTATCATGACCACATTCCCACAGTAACACTTTGTGAAAAATTTTACTTTTATTCTTCATTAATGAACTGGTAAATATATGTGTTTCGACCGAAATGAATTATATTACGAAGATATAAAATAGTGTAGATATTACGATTTACGTCCGGATAGCTCAGTTGCTAAGCATAAAAGATCGATAAAATTTATTTCCTTTCAAGGAATCAGAGGATGGTTTATAAATGACAACCAAACAGGGACTTGTTTCAATCTGGTCCATGTTTTTTCCTTACAGACTTTTTAACTTCATGTCTACATTTCCTCGCGTGATATTTCAGTATTTATTTCTGAGTATTTTTGTCAATTAATCATTTATTTGGAAATTTACTCTTGTACCTTACAAAGGTTCCTATACTGACGAAATTTCAACGTATTGTAACAATTATTTTTTAATTTCATAATTTCTTAGCTTATGTGACCTGTATATATGTGATAAAATGAAACAATTGTATATTTTTCACAAAAAAGTTATATTCATTTTGTATCAACAATTAAAGTTGAATCAATTTTATACGATGTACAGGATCAAACGCAATTAATATAGATAAGGATAACATGAAAACTTTTAATAAGTACACTTGATTATATGTTAGAATACGATATGATAAAACACAATATGTTGGTTCGCACGCCGAAATTTATCGCAAATTAAAAATTAAAATCATTAAAGTTTGATGTGCATGGCAGTTATCGTAACCGCTATTTCATGCCTAGCTGATACTTCAATGTTTAGTTTTGATGCTCAGTGCTGTCATTCTTGTTGTGGATTTGACCGCAATTCTCATGTGCGGGACAATTGATAGCACTCGCATTTCGGTAAAATGTTGAAAATAGTGACATCGTAGATGGGCGTGTTTGTCAATCTATAAGGTTTCATTATGGCAATTCCGTAAATTTCCCTTTAGTAGAGTACATATATGTGTATATAGGTTATTATGCGCGAGGGGTGGTGACATAAAAAAGTTTGAGTATATATTTGAGTATTAAGGCAGAAAATAAAATATACATTAGGAATAAAAATAAATATAAATAGATCTGTCTAGAATAAAGATACCACAATTGCCACAAGTTGTTTTTTTCTGTAGGTATGGTGTCAACTCTGGTGATGGGACTGAAAATGAAGTGCCGAAAATTCGGGGAAAAAGAGTGTAAATTCCTGTTCCAACGTCGTTTTCAGACAAGCAGCTGATGGAGGATTTCAAGATAAAGGAACAGGTAAAAAAACCCCATCAATCATGGCGAATAATCGGTGCACATGCAAATGTAAAGGATTCAACATTTTACCTACCTACGTTGATAATTATCGGGTACACGTTGGGACCAGCTTCGATGCAACACATTCCGAAAAGTCACTTTTTGTCTTCCACATATTTAAACGTGTACAAAAATTAAATAAGAATAAAATTAGCAATAAAAACTTATATTAATCATGCGTTTGAATGATTGCAAAATGGACATTCATGATAATATGATTGATTTGAGCAGTGCGACAGTTAGTACGATGCAACTCTTAATAAGATAGTAAAGCGACGCCTTTCAGAGAACCATAGCTACAAATCACCCAAAATCTAAACAATTAATAAATTATGTGACAAATTTCATTTCAACAGCTTAATCTATAATCTAACTGGTTGATCCCCTAATAATTACTGACGTTATTTTTTATTTTAAGCTTTGAATATAAATGCATGCAAACGAATCTGCGGTGACATGTCGAGTTACCTTTACAGACGTGAGACAAAATTTTTAGTTATATTTTTACATGTAACCTACGCATTGCATCGAAAATATGCTACGTCTGAAATTGAGCAGATTTTTTCCCATTTCGAATGACGTAATTATAGCTAGAAGGGTGAGAAAGTAATATTAATCATGTACACCAGTATAAAAATTATATCAGAATAATATATCTCATAAATAATGTGTAAATGATTAGCTTCATTAAGATATGAAGTTGAATAAGATGGTGTTATGATGTAACGAAGTTACGTATACGTTAAACATATCCCAATGTTCTTATTCATTTGTTCAAAAAGTTTCCGATTTTAATTTTAAATTAGACTTTCTCATCGGATTAGTTAAAATTATAGAAATTTTCATTATTCATCATTTTGATTTAAAATAACAAATACGTCATTCAAAAATCATTAAAACACTATGGGATTAAATTATATTTTTCCAAAATTAACTTTCCTTTACAGAATGCATAAAGATGTTTGCTATTGTAATCCAAACCGGTTGTTCGATGACGCACCCCTGGTACTTACAACAAAATTCCTTCCTTGTTATAAAATAAGTAAAATAAATTCATATGCTCATCCTCTTTGTAAAGTTTTTAATCGACATTTTACTTCATTTTAATGTTAACTGCTAGCCAATATGGCAATTAAAACTCCATTCCAAGGCTGCGAGTACGAATTTATTGGTGAACATGGATATTATATTCAAGCCTGCCAAAATGGTACTTTCAGCTATTTCACTTTTGTCGAAAATATTAACATAACGAAATAAGTTCATCAAAAAGTAAAAATATTTTCCCATTCAATATAACAGCAATTTGGACATTTTGACGTTGTGGATTGCTTAGCACTAAGAATAATTCATAATTGGTTACCTAGATTATGAACATTTACAACACCCGACAATCTGAGATATGGAATATATGCAATGTCAAATTCATTCTTATCAAACATGATATTGCTAAATAATTTCAGTTTTCTTTATAGCATATAATTTTGGTGCTGGATATAAGTAAATTCCTATATATTATCTAATTTTTCATACGCCGTTTCATTATAGTCCAACGGATTTATCTTAGTCATCACTCTCATTTTATCAGCATTCAAACATAAAATATTCTTCGTTATAAACTCATTTGTGAAACAGATGACTTCGAGTGTTAAAACAACATTGGTTATTTTTTAATAAATTTGAAAAATTTTCTTTATCCGTATTTAATTGCTTTTTTTAAACAGACTTGGTAATTATCTCATTACGCGGTTATTTCTAAATTTGGACAGCTATGTTCAAACCACGGTTAAAAAATTTGGATTTATTCACAAAGATTTTATGTACGTTTAGCTACAGTTGAACTAATGTGTTATTAGGAAGGTCTGCGAATGTCCAAATTCTCTAAATTTCTTCTTGCTTTTGAAGCGCATTTTCATACAGCACTTCGATGGATCCTATAGACATATATTCCCTTAAAACAATGTCTTCTTTTAAATCTAACGCTCTAAAATAGTAAAGTAAATAAAATTTCAATTTATATTGAAATATGTTAGAAAGCATTATGCTGTAATTTGTCTAGTTTAGATATCAATATATAGAACTGGCACCTGGTTGACATGTTAACTCAATTAATAAAGCATTGATTATATAAGATTCGTTCATTTATAAATGATCTGTTGAAAATAAATCCGTAATTATTTGGAACTACTTTGACTGGCAGGCCTAGATCCTTTATATATGGAGTCCAAAATGAACGAAAATATGTTCTAGCAGATCGAATATCCTTTAAAGTATGACACATTGCATTAAGTATATTTAGACTACATACCGTTTTCTTCTCGATTTCACGTACAGCTGTTCAGGCCAATTTGAGAAATTCAATATTTAGGTTAGCCACTATTGTTACCGAATATGTAATTACACCTGAACTTCAAATTTGCTGCAAAAACATTTATGTAATTGTTGATAATTTTAGCCGATCTGGAAGTGAATATTTTTGCGAAGAAATAAGATTTAATATTTATGCGAAATTTAAGCATTTTCTACGTGAAAACGTTTATTTTAACTCTGCACCATTTTGTTTAACGGTTATCACTAACCTTTCCATAAAGACAGTTATGCATTATGATTTAGTTTATAATTAGTTGAGTAATTAGTGAATTATATAAAATACCTTATAGCCTAAATTATAATTATGGCCGTGAACGTCGCCATTGACATCAAAATAACTCGTCATTGTAGCTGATAATCCACAAGTCGCGCTGTTGAACATGCTATAGGACGGAGTAACAAATTTTAGTCATTCAAGTGTTTGGAACGCCCAAATTGCTTAAACATATCTTGTTCGCCATCAATGGCATAAACTTGTTCAGAAAAAATTTTGAAATTTTATTGCGTGCTTCATTCTATGGAGGTTTGTCATAGTTTAGCTTTGCAATTTAGTAATTTTTTGAATATTTTTGTTTCAAAATTACTGCTTTTTATAAAGTATATTAGTTGTAGCTCTCCAATAAATGTATAGCTCTGCATAATTAAATTTGTAGCATTTTAGATTGTTTCAGAACAAGCTATATGCCAATTTCTTGCTGTGTTATGTTCAGAAAGTAGACTTTTTTAAATTTAAGACAAGAAAAAAATTTCTTCGTCTAAATAAATACACACAACTTATCATTGGATAGGTCACTGTAGCGATGTGTTCCTAATCTTATTCATAGGTGAGATAATGGCAGCAAATTATTAATGATAAGCATCCATTGTGTTTATGTTATCCTTAAATACTATAATACACAACTGCGCCTATCAAGTAAAAATCTACATTTTGTTTAAATCGCCGCTAAATATGTAATAATTGCTACTAAAATCCAAATAAAACTGGACTGACTTTGCAACAACGTTTTTTATTCCTGTCTACAGCGAAAATGTATAGATTCTTCCATGTTGTTATCCTTATGGATGCTTATTTCTGATGAAATTTGAAACTCTGGTATATAAATCTGCATTTTTATTCTTATTCGATTAGCGCTTGTCATAATTTTGTCGGACATTAAAGCTAAATTGATGATAATTTAATTAAAATGTGTGAAATTTGTAAAATTGAATGACATAATAAAATGCAACAAATAATTAAGATTAAATCATGGGTTCTTTAAATTCTGGCGCAAATTTAGTAGCGCTATGCGTCTAAGCGGGAAAATAAATATGAACATAGAGAAAAATAAGAATGAGCTGTCAAACCATTCGATTCAAAACAAGAAACCTTACTATAAGATTTATCAAAAATTCATTTTGCTAGCAAAAGTGCGGAAGCTAAATGTACCAATTTCAAACGATTATCATTAGCTTGAATTAATTGCTATTTTGATTCCTAGGTGGGATTTTCAATCTTTTTAGAGATTTGTTTGTATCATCTGATACTCTCCTTATAATTATTCACATAATTGTATAATAAGATTTAATGCCAAACGTAGATTGACACCAGGTAGCAACATGTTGGGACAAACCCAAAGATCAGGACAACAACTTTAGTTCGTCCGGTACAAGTTCTGAGAATTTGCTATAACTTGATAAATGTGGACTATACTCCAGAGATTTTGCAGAAGAAATAGTTGGTTGATGATCGCTTAAATTTTCCTCAAAAGCGAATTACCAGATGGTGGACGTTATGACGAGCTAATGACTATTATTATTTCAGGTCTTCGCACAGAGAGAAGTATGAATAACAATTACCCGTCTATGAAACAACATAGGCAAAACACAAAACAGCGTTGGAAATTGGAAACTTCATCAGTACAAAACAATGAATTATTGCGCAGGTGTAGAAATTTCGACAATAATTTCAGTTTCGATTTTAAAGTATAGATACTATTTTTGCTGCATTTACTATCTGATGTGATATTTAGTATTCCTGGAGAACAAATCGTGCAATTAAACGCCAATACTATATAACGTCCCGAACTGAAACGGTGCCTCTCGTAAAAACGGCAAAACTCGGAAAGTGCTAGCCAGACATTTCGATCGAAAGTGTAACCATAAGAATCTACCTAAGTTCCAAAAATAACCATATAACGTAAATTTGTATATAACCGGTTTAGCATCGCAAGTTGCATAACGCGCACCTTGCAGTTTGGCGGTGTAGGTTAGGAGTTGTATCATTCTAAAGTGACAGTGTTTAGATTCGCATTCATTACTCGTTAATTCTGTCAACTATTGGTGATTCCTCAATAATGCCGAAACCATAGAAGCAGATAATTTTTATTTTCTATTTTTTGATATTTTATAATTTATACCGACGACACATATACATATATAAATTGATTAAAAATTGAATAAAATTTCCTTCTTCTTTAACGCTGTGTTACGTTTGCTACAATTTAACTTTAATTTGTGTATGTTTTAGCTAAGTAGAAAGATTAAAACTTTTTTGTTTCAGGAATCTACTAATGAGTTGCGCTCAAGCATAAAATAAACAGCATCTACATTATAATGAAGTTTGTGTACACTTTGCGTCAATTCTTCCGAGGAAAGTTTTTTATAAATTAGCGGTGTTTTTGTCTTCAAGGACAAAGAGATAAATCTATACGGCGAAATAATTATATTAACAATTACCGCTATTTATAAGTACACTTTCAGAAGGAATAACTTTATACGCATAAGTGCCTTCTTGCTGTAGCTCTAAATTTCGCTATTTTAATTTCGTTTATCGTCCTGCGTTACAGAAGCGCCAGTTTAATCTAAATATTTTTGTTGATTTTATTTGTTCTTTCTCCTAAGACTTTCTGTACTTGCGTATACTATATCTCATTTATGCATTATTTATTGTCTTTTTTGAAAATGCTTTAAATAACCCATTATACTAGGATAATAGTCCATTCAATTCATCAAAATCTTTGAAATTAAAAATGTAGAAATGTAGAGAGCCCTTACTACTTTGGAGTTTATTAATTTTGATTCATAATAAACAGAAAACCACAGAATTTCTACAAAAATAATAATGATTTCGTTTTTCTATAACAAGTTACAAGTTCGTTTGGATCTGTTTTAAAGCAATAAGTTTACCAATGCATGAATAGCTACACTAATGATACATTTTAGATAACCCACTACGATATATTTATTAAACTTGCGTAAGATTAATATATCGATTTATTGCCGCTATTTATCGCATAAAATTTATTACAGTAAAATGTTTCATGTGTGATTTTTAAAAACGCAATAACTACATATTTAAACTTGTGCATTTCTCTGTTTAATAAAATTCCAAACGTTGTTTAGAAAAATTCAAAGAGACATTGCTTAATAGAAAATAATTAATTCATGAAATAGCTTTATCAAGTGTTGTTCAATTAAATTATAAAATTCTCATGAATATTTATCTGTGTTTACATGTAATAATTTTATTATAATAATAATTCAGATATAAAATGAAATATATAACCAGAATGACAAACATTGTAAAATAGAGCATTTACGAATAAAATCAATTACATTTTATTTCCAAATAAATAAGGCAAACTGAAATATATAGACGGAAATTTTAACATGGTGAATTTTTACCAAAACCATGTGTTTCAAAACTACAGCTTCATATGTTTCATATTTATAAAAGGGCGTCAATATTTTTAAGCTACCAAATTGAGTTTAAACGATGATAATTCTAATTGGCTTACAAATTGATGTGTATTATAAATGACTTATTTCAGCTTAATTGGAGTTATAATAATATAACTCGCAATATCCAGTAACACTCATTGCCTAACAAACGATCAAAGGTAATATAATTTAACAATAATCGATTGCGCAGGTGGTGGTAATAATACTTTAAATAAAGTTTGCGAGCTTCAAGTAAACACAAATCCCATTGTATTTAACTACTCGTCGGACGACATAGCAAAACTACCTCCAGTCGAACACACTGACGGGTTTCGACCTTCCATGATTATCATCAGAGTACGATGGATACTGACTATCGAGGATCAAACCACATTGAGTATATATGGAAAACAAAATTAGACATGCGACTCTCAACTCTAGCAGTCTCGTACACATTGAACCTGACTGGAAATGTCGGATGCACAATTACTATGCAGTCACGAACTTTAGCTGTTCGTAGCTTTCGCCCCATATACAAATAAAGGCAATATAATTTAACAATAATTGATTGCGCGAGTGGTAGTAACATTTTTTTAAAATCAAGTTTGCGAGCTTGAAGTAACACCAATCCAAAGTAAACGACCAAAGGGTTGTATTTCACCGAACCAAAATTTTAATAAAACTGAGCAGCTGCTGGTAAGGATATGCCGATAATATAAGTTAATACAGTATGTTCTAAACGAAAAACGTTTAATCAAATATCGTGATATTTGATAATAATAATAATAATACACACACAATTATTATTATTATTATTATTATTATTATTATTATTATTATTATTATTATTATAATATGTGCACCCCTGCTTTCGCAAGGACGTACGACGTCACAAAGTCAGTGAGGTGCCAAGATGTCTGAGATTAGGACTTTTGGGGGGCTCTTATTAGGGCCAATTTTCGGCAAATGCCTAGAAAGTTAGTTAGTGTATCAGTGTCTAGAAATACTCCAAGACACTTCAGACCCGCACGTGCTTACTGGCTAGTGTTCCTTCTGTTGTGGCGTTGACATCAGCGTCGTGAGTCTATGTGAAGGTTAAGTATTGTCTCGTTGATGATCTGCGACATTACCGTGGTAACTGGCACACGTGAAGGTCCAATAAGTAGATGTTTTTCCGTCTCACTAAATTTGCAGCAACAAGATTGGCGTGACTGAAATTGACATTGTGTGAGAAACAAGTCCAGAAAAAAGACGTAGATGAAAAGTCAGTGTGAAATGAGACAGCAAGTACACGTAGTGCGCAGCAGAAATCAGACATGACTACTGACTAGCATGGTAAATGCACCGTGCTTATATAGCGTGAAAACAAAAGCACGTTCGCCATTGGTTAAAGGTAAATTTCGCTTTTTTTATTTGGTGCCGCGTAAACTGGATTTGAATTTCATTTACGCAATATTTCAGCGAATTGTTCTTGAGCCATTACACCTATTTCATGTTGAATTGAATTGAATCGATATTTTAAAGCAAATATATTAAATCATTCTATAATAAATTGCAATTGTCAATAATTACATATTTACGCGAATTTCTTTATTAATGCAGAGCATGAGGAAAATCATTAAAAATCATATTAAGACAACGCAGAAATTGCCTAATAAATGGCTAAGTAGCAACACGAAGAATATTTTATTGTGATGATTTACCAAAGCCAATTCGGGACAACTTTGGAAAATTTTGATTGAGTAAAGAACTACATATTGACATTTGGTTTAAATATTATTAATACGGATTAACTGGTGTATAAATATGCCGATATATAAATGGCGTTCAAATCTATACACCATTTTTTACAACAAGGATTTTATAAAAGGTAGCATCTGCTCCCTACTAACTAGATGTGCGTTTATTAAGTGTTTGTTTTAAGAAAAGTTTCTAAAAAAATAAATAAAAGTCCTTATACTGAAAATTCCAACTTCGTGCTGGCGTTTTCAAACTTGCACTCTAAGCAGGAAAATCTTTTAACAATTATAAAGATATAAAGTTTCACGACTAATGGGGTAATAAGTAAAAGTTTTTCTTAATTAATCAAAGCATTTTCCATTAAAATGGGCCTATTTTAAAGGATTTTTTTTTCTTCTTTTTGTTTATTATTCATTTCAACGCCTAGAATAGTCATGTATTAGGTGTTGTGCATCTAGTAAGAAGTTAGATCAGTTATAACCAAAAAGGATAAATCAAATACAGCATGAACGAAAATTATGATCTCGTGCACATTCGTATCGTGCTTATTGGCGACTCATCATTAGGATCTGGTATTACGTCCTTTAATCACTATATATTCAGCTGAGGAATATGGGAAAATAGGATGGTACATTTTCCTTTACGAATGTATACCCATTCAATAGTGAGGCTGATATCATATAAAGTATTAGAAAATGCGATTTTAACGCTAACTCACTCAGTAAAGGTTTACATATACGTATGGAAGATTGTACCGTCCTATTTTCCCTCACCCAAACATATAGTGGTTAAAGGGCGTAATACCGGCTTCTACCGATGAATTGCTAGTAAGCACGAAACGAATATGCACGAGAGTATACTTTCCGTTCTTTCTGTCTTTGGTGTAACCTTCTGGACATAAATGAAATAATTTGTTACTCGGTCTGCAAAACCTAATATATA
>JAQBSW010006605.1:0-47152 GCA_029291075.1 Eudiplozoon nipponicum | reverse complement strand
CTCACTTCAACTCTGCGACTGTAGAATGAAGATCTTGACATAGTTGACAGGTTTACTTATCTTTGGAGTTCTATCAATAACTTAGGCAATATTTCTGATAACGTGAGAATTAGAATTGCGAAAGCAAGGTAGCTTTCTCGAACCTTCGCCATTTATGGAAAAAACGATTACTACAGTCTGCCTTAAAAATCGTGTTTACAATGCATCTGAACGCGCAGTTTTACTATGCGCTAGTGAAACTCGGCCTCTAAGAGTTGATGATTTTAGACACTTATATGCATTCGACCATCGTTGTTTGAGAAGCATAGTATATGTTAGTTACTAACAACAAATAACCAACGTTGTCATCCGTGACGTATTTCTGTATTTGCTAGCAAGTGCTCCTCATTAGAAAAACAAATAGGGCTCCATCAACTTCGTTGACTCGAACACGTTTTGTGTATGCCCTCAAATCGATTGCCCAGTAGAGTTCTGTTCTCCCATACAGCACCAGGTTGGCGTAAGAAACAAGGTTGTCAGATTTTGACATGGCAAAAACATTTTAAGTCCTTTACATCCAAATTGGGTAGTATAGGACCCATTCCTCTGCCAGGATGGAGTCGACGTGCGCATCATAGTTCTTGGTTAGAAACCCTTCGCGATATTGCATCGAGTCGATCTCAGTAGCGATCTTGTTGCAGATGCCTAGTAGATACATCTTCGTATCTTTCTATTTTTAGTAGGGAAAAGTTAGCTGTGAGGTTTGTTTTTTTATGATGTGATACAGTGAAAACAGCAAGGAAGCTGTATTTCTGTTGTTGCCTTGCCCTAATGCTGACTTGGCCATAATGGTGTTGTGCAGAGGTTAAGTTTACCTCACTTTTGTGAGTTATCTTGATAAGTATACTCATAGTATCTAGGTACTCTTGCGCTTTCTCTCTTTCTTTCTTTCTTTCTTTTTCTCTCTCGTAAATCAAACTAATAATTTCTGTCTAAATTATTACTTTTGTCGTTATTTTTTTTCGCTACTTGTGGCTGTGTGGCAGTGAAACATTAGTCACATTTTGGTTTTTATTTGTCTGTACATGATGATGATGATGATGACGTCAACTTAAGGTATTAATTTAACCGTAGCCATCTAGCAGGTTTATTTTGCAAAGTAAAACGTCTTTAATTGGAGTTCTCATTTCACAGTTAAAAATTTAATACGATTTTCATACCCTATGCAATTTTACTTTGAGATTCGAACCACCCCTCTGTCATATTTAACTCTCATAGCAAACTGTACTGTGGTTGGCTACGGTCAACTGGCGGAACGGAAAATGTTTTTCTGTTGATTTTGGTCATTAGATATGTATTTAAATATACATATATAAAAAATATTTTTATAAATATATCTATTTCCGCCAATTTTTTGTAGATCACAGGATGAAAAAGATCAATGGTGGGATGCAATTGATAAGGCTGTCATTGAGGAAAGAATAAAACGGGAAACGCTTAAGGTAGGTCGCGCAAAGTAATACATCAATTGTTTTACGAAGTTTATGTTTTGTGGAAAATTGTATTAAAATTTCAAATTCGAAACCTATTTCATACAAAATTTTAATTTTTTCTTTTATATTATACCAAGTATTGCAGATTTCACCTTTTTTATTTGAATAATTTTTGAATGAGCTTGTTTTTTAAACTGCTGGTCGACGACTGACTGTCCCCTGCCAGGTGACCTTTATAACTACGAAGCAACTTCCTCTATTCAAGTATCTATTAGGTGTTGTGAACCTAGTAACAAATTATTGCAGTTGTGACCAGAAGGATAAACCAAATGCAGCATGTACGGAAAGTATAATCTCATGCACATTCGTTTCGATGCTTACTGGCGACTCATCAGTGGGGCGGTATGCTAACCACACTATATATTTGGGTGAGGAATGTGGGATAATAGGACGGTACAATCTCCTAAAGGGCGTAATATCGGCTCCTACTGATGAGTCGCTAGTAAGCACGAAACGAATGTGCATGAGATTATACTTTCCGTTCATGCTGACATTGGTGTATCCTTGAGGTCACAACTGAACTAATTTGTTACTAGTTTCGCAACACCTAATACATAATTGCATATACATTAGTTCTCCGCAACAAACAGTATTTAACTTCCTCTATTGTAATGATTAATAAATCAATCGAATGAAAAAAATGTAAACGTCAGAGGATTCGGCAAACTGCTGAGATACTTTGCAGTCCTAATGTGTGCAAGTTTTCGTAAATTTCGGAAAGATAACTAATATGTATGTCTATATGTATGTATGAGTTTTTACATGTGATGGCAAGCCTATGCCAAATCATCAGATGAGTAAACTTAGTTTTTGATAACGAAACAAGATACACGATTCACTTGAGCGCTAGTTAAATTATTTGTAATATTCATTGTACCCTTCTTATGTGCAAAAACAAAAAGAAATTTTATCAGATATAAGAAAATTTTCTTTCTCATGGTCTTCTCAAATATCTACTCATGAACATAAATTTATAAATAAATTGGAAAGCAAAACAAGATAGAAATATGTGAACAAAGCGAGTGTGAAAAATAGAAACCAATCAAATTGCGTGCGTCACATCCAGTTCAAGCTCAATGCTTGTACGTGCTTCTTCTGCTTACATAAATCCGGCTGCAATTTGTTTATCCAAAAGGCTGCGTATGTGGCTAGCTCCCTTTTGTTTCTGCATTTGGTAATTACTTTGAATGCTACGTCTGGAGAACACACGTGCGTTGTTTCGATGATGTGTTGCGCAATGGCAGACGTGTATTCACCATTTGATTTAAAACAGGCGTTCAAGTTGCAATGTTCTCTCATTCGAGTAATTAGCCGTCTGGTCGATCGGCCTACGTAAGTTGATCGACAACTTGCGCATGTATATTGGTAAATAATATTAGATATCGACATTAACGGCTGTTTCTCTTTGATTGCTGGTAAAAGCAAGTGTGTTACCCTAAATAACTCTCGTAGTTTAGCTGCATTAAATGTGCGTGTCAATGGTGCTTCAACTTTCTTCTTTTGCCATTCGGGAAACTGCATCCCCCTTAAATGGGATGTTTAGGTAGACGGTTTTCTTCTCTGGCCCATAGTACGTCTGTTTCTGGTTAACTCCCCTTTTAATAATTGATTCAATTAATTGTCTGGGATAGCCATTAGACATTAAATCGTTAATTGCTTTATTATATTCATTTTCTTTAGAATCTTGACTAACCAACCTGTCAATTCTTGAAAAACAACCACGAACTGTTGATAATTTATACTGAAATGTCACAAAGCTGCTGTAATGTTAATATTGTGCAGACCATGTTGGTTTATGGTAAATTGTTCTGTTTAATTTACCATTAGTTTCTTTCTTTAATAGTACATCTAGGAAAGGCAGACAGTCATCTTTCTCGTGCTCTGACGTGAAACCGATATTCTTATGTGCTTTGTTGAAACTTTGAAGCAATGTTCGTGATTGCGACCTGTTTTTAAGTACAAGAAATATATCATCCACGTACCGTATATATTGAGCACATTTACTTATGTCACTCTTTAATGATGTATTTTCTAGGTGCCCTAGAAAAATCTCAGCCAACACTGGAGATAAGGGGCTTCCCGTTGCGACACCATCAGTCTGTTTGTAGATGTTTCCATTAAAACGAAATCGTACGTCTTTCGTGCATAATAAGATAAGCTTGGCACCGGCGATGGTAATATATCGTGTTCTACCGCTTTGACTATAATGTCAATTGTTTCATCAATTGGAACATTTGTAAACAAAGACGTAACATCAAAAGATACCATAATCTTGTTTTTAACATTTATATCTTGAATTTTGTTTACAAACTCAAACGAATCGGCAACCGAATGATTACCTAGTAGTTTACGTAATGGTTCAAGTAAACGAACTAGCCATTTAGCTAGTGCATGAAACGGAGAATTTACCATTGATAAAATTGGCCTCATAGGACAACCTCTTTTGTGTGTTTTTGGTAATCCGTACATTATTGGTGTAGATGATCCAACTGGCTTGAGCTTCTGTGCAGTGGCCTCATCAATAAAACCGGAATCTGTCAAAATCTTAATTTCATTAATTACTTTGCGCTCCACCTTGTCTATTTCATCTGATTTATCGTCTAGACGTGTGAATTTTGTATTGTCATTTAACACGTTTTCCATCTTTTGTACGTATTCAGATTTGTCCATTATAACTGCGCTCTTTCCTTTATCAGCGCGTAGTATTTTGATGTCTGCGTTTCTGCTGATATTTCTAAGTGCATTTAGATGCTGCTTTGTCAACGCATGCTGCTCTGCACATTTAGACGATTTCAAGTGTGAAGCCTGATCAACTAGTGTAGCCTTGAACCAATTTTTATAATCAATACTGGTAGGCTCCAAGTCAGCTGTTTGTTCAAATAACAATTCAAATGCTGCCTCAAAATCAACATCGCATTTATTAGAAGGATGTATTCCATAATTTCGGCCCATCGATAGTGCCTCCATTGTTAGCTGATCGATTGGCACTTTTGATAAGTTAAGCACACGCTTATCAAGATCGGTCAGTATTAAATCACACAAAACTCCAGGTTTTACATCTTTTTCCAATTTGTTCAAATTCTTGTTTTATCTTTCTACTTAACTGTCGGCAAAAACATCAAAAATTTCATTCTTGCAAAAAGACTTAGTTCATCTAATACACAAGATACACACCCAATTCTTGCCTGTAGCACTGCTTCATCTTCCTTCAACTGCTCAATTTTAGAATACGCCAACCTTGTAAGATTTCTTCGGTTGACTCGTAGTTTTGACTTGTGTAAACTGCGTACCAAATCACCTGGGAACCGTAATTGTTTAATACACTGATAATAATGATTTAACCACAATTGCGTTCTTTGCGCTCTACACTTTAACGTTACTAGTTCATCTAGTTTTCTGAAAGATTCTTTTTAAATGCGAGCTTTAATAAAATTCATTGTACCCTTCTTATGTGAAAAAACAAAAAGAAATTTTATCAGATATAAGAAAACTACGAGTGTTATTTAGGGTAACACACTTTCCTTTACCAGCAATCAAAGAGAAACAGCCGTTAATGTCGATATCTAATATTATTTACCAATATACATGCGCAAGTTGTCGATCAACTTACGTAGGCCGATCGACCAGACGTGTTAATTACTCGAATGAGAGAACATTGCAACTTGAACGCCTGTTTTAAATCAAATGGTGAATACACGTCTGCTATTGCGCAACACATCATCGAAACAACGCACGTATGTTCTCCAGACGTAGCATTCAAAGTAATTACTAAATGCAAAAACAAAAGGGAGCTAGCCACATACGAAGCCTTATGGATAAACAAATTGCAGCCGGATTTATGTAAGCAGAAGAAGCACGTACAAGCATTGAGCTTGAACTGGATGTGACGCACGCAATTTGATTGGTTTCTATTTTTCACACTCGCTTTGTTCACATATTTCTATCTTGTTTTGCTTTCTAATTTATATATAAAGATATGTTCATGAGTAGATATTTGAGAAGACCATGAGAAAGAAAATTTTCTTATATCTGATAAAATTTCTTTTTGTTTTTGCACATAAGAAGGGTACAATGAATTTTGTTAAAGCTCGCATTTCAAAAGAATATTTGGAATATTTTGGAGTATAATAAAATTTCAAAATTAGTTATTTCAGGCGCCCGCAATCCGTTAGCAAAATTACTACGGCTTATATAGTCATCATGATTATAATCATGAATAGACTAACCTTCATCAGCATCATAAACAACCATACGCCAGAAAATAAAACTTTCGCATTATAGCAGCACATCTGCAACGATTCATAATCGTTGTTAGACGTTATAAGAATCTATCCTTCAAATACTGTATATATATATATATATATACATACATATATATATACATATATATATATATATATATATATATATTTATATATGTATCAAAAAATAATATATATATATATATATATATATATATATCAAAAAATAATAGCAGGATATGACTGTATATATGATGTCAATATAAACTAAATATTGTATAAGATAGTGAATGTGATTAATTAATTAGTCCGGTTTTTTCTTTGTTTTATTTTCATCAAGTTATTGCCGGAATTGCCGCATTTGGTACTTACAACTGAATGCGTTTGTCTCAGTCTTGCAACTCACCTAATACACCAAATCTGAGTATTGCATGAAACATTCTGTTATGTAACAACTCTCGTTTTTTGGCTCTCTTGCCTTCTAGTGGATCACCTTCATTCTCACATTCGACCTGAAGTTCCAACTAGCTCTCCCCGTTCTTTAATTATAAAACACAACTCGCCAACTCGCTAAGTTATATTGAAATAAAGTATAGTGACATGATTTCATTATAGATATTGTTGGCATAAACTAAACTGTCTAACAGACAATTCAATTCGTCAACTAGTCCCTATTCATGCTTATTAAGCATTATGCTGAGGTGCAGTCTGATATAATACGGACTATCGTGCATTATCATTGTTAAAAAATAGATTTTTATATTTATATTATTTACTAAAATGCTAGTCGTATTTTTAGCTATAGTAGCGCTGGTAGTCATAACCTTGAATGCCTTGTTTAATCTGGGCTGAAAGGGGCTTGGACATATATTAAATTTATTAATGAAATAATTAATTAATTAACCAAATTTAAATATTTTTAATATTCATTAAAAGCGTCTAAGTAACAGTATGATGTATCGGATATATGGTTGTTTGATTTTAGTAGAATAGTCCAATTGACAGAAATCTTTCAGTGAGAGTATACCATTGCGGGCATAAATAATGTATTTACAGTGAATGAACACTGTTTTGTGAGAATTTTTGATTTCAAGGCTTAAACACATTGGCTATATGAACTAACAAGCTTTTATCACTTTTATTATAAACAAAAATAAATACTCAAATATGTTAATCCAGTTCGTTATCGAGAACTTGTTATCTGTGTTATAAGCTAGAGTAGATTAACTACATCGACATTTGAAGATGCATAAAGCATAAAGGTAAAATTATAAGGAAAATTCTGCTAAAGTATGAAGGAGTTCGGGCTCGTGGTGTAAAAAGAAATGTTCATCATTACACACTCATTAGTATTTTCCAGAATTGTCACATCTCGTTCTTCTACCAAGGTCAATTTTTTTAACGGTGCTGTAGCTCTTTCTTGATGACATCAAGGATGCGTATTACACGCATTTTGAAGTTATATATCCACTTATAATTTCTATTCATACCGCGTTTCGCTAGTTGTAACTTTAAATGAAAGACGATGCTGAATAGGATCCACTTGATATAAAGGTCGAACAAATAATGAGTTAATGATTATCAAATAGTTTCTGGGATGTGCTTTCCGTCGAAAAATGCATGCGGAGGCGGAAGCTGAAATATTAGGAATATTATTGAAGAGAATGGATGCAAATACTTTTTAGGTACAACGAGGACAAAGTAAGTAAAAAGTAACAAAATTAAAAATCGTATGAACTTTGTGGCTTTTCACTTGTAGTAAATGTTTTGCAAGACTGTGAGCCAAATGCCTCTTATATCAAGTCCCTGAGGTGGCATTTATGACAACGCCTTGGTAAGTGACCAATAGAGACAAACCCGATCTAGTTTTAAAACTGCATTTCCTACATTGTTCGATTTTTATTTTATATTAAGAAAATACGTACATTTTTAAATATCTGCTTGTGTGTAAAAGAACATTTTGTTTGTCTTTTGAAAAGTGTGCATCGGTGGAGAATTATTCACATGCTTTGTCAGATCTCTATTAGATTTATTTCGAACTTGACATCGATAGTAATTTGATTGTAGTGATTTTTACTTTTAACGCAGCCAAAATGATCGTATGCTGTTACGATTTTTCCATTTCAAAATTATATAATCAAAATACAGATAGTAAACTTTATCTTATTTTAATAGCAATCTTTTAATTGTATATTTCCATTGACACAGGAAACTTTCGCTAAAAGAATTTAGAATAAAATATGATGGGGTTTCATTTGAAGTCCACAGACCTGCTTTAGATAAAGTACAGCTTATTTTTAATATGAGAACTGAAAATTTAAATTTAATTTTGCGTGTTTTTGCATCTACCTAACATAATGCTTACAGTGGCGTTTTGAGAAAAATCTATGCAATGAGTGTTTCGTGAAATGAGAACTATTTTAAGTTAGTGACCTGGTGTGCAGGTATATATTTGAAGAAACTATCTACGTTGATCGATTGTGTTTTCTCCTTTTAGAATTCTGTTGTTTGGTGTACTATAGTTTGCTGAAAAATAACACAAACGCATTTAGTTATTAGACATTGTGTGCCGAAATATGTTAGCTAATATTGGTGCAGGGGGATAAATCAAAGTCCGAAATTATTTACATTACATATGTTATGTATTTAAATAAATTTTACGGAATTGAATTAACCAACACTTCCTTTAGTTAAGGATTAAAAACAAATAGACAGACTTACGTTATTTACTCGTACTGACACGCTTTGAACTTAAACGAGTTTTATCATTGCAAACCGGAAAATTGACTAGCAAGCGTCGAATCGCGTTACATAAAGAATGCATGAACAATCAGAAATGCGACTCTCACTCAGTAATCTCGCGTATTTTTAACAAGACTGAACCACAATTGCAAAATATTCATGCATTCACCATAACATATGTATTGTCACTTTTGCAACATTTATAAAAGTTAATCAATTAATCATGCATTGGTTTTACGAATGTTAATATTATTTAAATAAACCAAATGTGCGGATCCAAAATAGACACAAACCAGCCACTCAATTTATGTAATCTACCGTCATTCTGGTATTTAGCTTAACATGACGGTAAAGTGATTTATGTGGATTTAACTGCAATGTATGAATATTATTTATTTTAAATTGTTCTGCAGCTATCACACTTAGTTTTCTAGCATGCATTAAATACTAAAATACTTTGAATATCCATTTGAACAACGGTAGATCTCCTCTAGTTTGATGATAACTTTACTATGAATCATCAGGATCTACGAGTCTCGTTATTATTTATAATTCAGTTTGCGACCAAAAAAATATTCATTTTGAATAACTAATGCCCATCGATCTCAAAAAGGGAATCACCGATGTGCTTTATTTAGTTTAAAGTAGTTTTCTATTTATATAAAATAAATCTTAATACTCGACTAATTGGCTAGACAAAGAACAGTTAATTTCTTATTGATTTAAACTGTTCCTTCATCTATACCGTGCTGTCATGCAAATTGGTGCACAATTTGTGCTATCAAAAGTGATTCGAGCCAGTAAAAACCTCATGCTAAAATCGTTGTTGAAAATACAAGTCACGTGTCTTGTTGAAATATTAAAATAAATATATCTAGCTGTGTTATTTTATCTAGCCTAATTCGTGTGTGCTTTACATTGTCAGAATTTGTTGCCAAACTGTATCGAACTTAAACCCATTGTTCAATATTTGTTTATTTAACGCGATTTTTTCAAATACTCCGCTTTAATGCTCTCTCATGAAATATTGAACTAAGTAAGTTGCTATATGCTGACATATTTTCAACTACATTGTTTTGCAGTCAACAAGGAATAATTTTCATCAATTTAAAGCAGAAATCAATTGTTGATATAAACACATGCGATTACATCCCGGAACTTTACATATAGTCAGTATAAACGAAACAATAATTCAGGTTGAATATACAGTTCATCAACTGGGAACTGGTCAAGTATTTTTTAAGAATTTGCCGCGACCGAAGCTCGATTCGATGACCACTGGCTTTGTAGTCTTGCACGGATACCACAGTGCTAGCCGTGCCACACACTGCATGTAATATTCGATTATATATATATAACTTTATGTTTTGGTAAGCCTTTTCTTTTGTTGCATCATATTTGGTATCTATTCGATCTAAAGTTCTAACTAGCCATTTCAAAATCTGTGATTATAGAACAGCCGCCATAATACTCTGGGAAATAATACCGAATTGTGTTCATATCGAAGGATTTTCATGGTATACATTTTTTCAGTATAAACTGAAATTTGCGTAAAGAAGACTGATAAGTTCATGGAGTAGATAGGGTTCGTCCTAAATGGGAACTCGTTAGGTAAACGTCAGGTGGTGTAATGCGATGAGTGCAAGACGCAAAAGCCAATATAACCTTGTTGTGATGAATTCTGGCAAGTTTTTTTTAAAAAAAAACCGATTCCTATAGTCAATTACAAAAAACATTATTGAAACCAGTTAGGTACATACGTAAACTACTTCCTACATAATTGTAATGCTGAGCTATAAAAACGAAACGATTTCTTATTTAAATCTTTCTCTTTCTGTTTGCCTGGTCGTATTTTTATTTTTGATAACATTAAATTATATGCCGCTGTTGAGACTTTAGAAGAGAATTTAAAACTCTATTTCTTGTATGTAAGTACGAGTACAGGGCACGAGGTATTTCACGAGCACATTGGTGATTTAGCAAACCGGATCAACTAACAACTTATCAGAAGAAGACGGTACTGCGCCCCATACTCACTATATATTTGGTCAAGAATTGTGGGACAATTAGATGATACAATCTTCTATACAATTATATATTTAAGCAGTAATGGAGTTCACTTCATGTAGTCTTCGACAATGCTGAAGTAACAGGTGTCCAGAAGTAGTTGTAATTCTCAATTTTGATGGAATTTAGCATTTCTTCAAATCCATTGTATTGGTACTATGTACCGACTCGTAAAACAGTGTTGGTATCATGTACCGACTAAGCAACCATCGTGTTGTTACCCTTTACTGAATTCATATATTTTATATATATTGAGTTGGCTTTGAAGTCGTATTGTCGAAAACATGATATGAAGTTAACTTCATTATTTCTTGAATACACATTCGTATATGATATGGTACTGTCCAAGTTTCGCATATTCCTGACCAAACAGTCAGTGTTTAAAGGGCATAGAACCGGCTCCTACTGATATTAGTTCTCCACGAGGAACAATATATAACTATTATATATTCAATCTTATTTCATCATGATTACAGCGAAATGCGATGGCTGATATCGATCAAGGCTAGGGTGTATGAATTTGTTGGTGTAACCTGTTCTCAGAAAGTTAAAATGTGGGCACTGATAAAGTTTTCTCTGTGTTAATCGGTAGCCTTTAGAAATCGTGACTGCATTACATTTCTTCCTAATTGAGTTACAGAATTGTGCGTCATTTTCTTTTTCATCTAGGTATGAAAGCAGACTAGAACGATGGCGTTTAGCGTAAATTGATCAGACAGTTTTTTTGAACTAGACAATCGCAACTCTATTGTATGTTGTGTACATAGCTGGAGACATGTCCACGAGTGTAACCTACGTTTGTTAATTTCAATCAGTCGCGTTACATTTTCATTTGTACTTTGCGTTGTATAATGGCTGACTTTTAATTTGCGTTTCCTCTAACGATTTTTGTTTAAAAATTTTTACATGCGTGTGCATTTGTACACAATGCTATCCTCCGTTTAAAACTCTGAGACATGCGGATGTGTAAATATGTTCACAACACTATACTTCGCATGCCATTCTTATGAAATCTACGCCAAAGGCATGAAGTGGTTTATTGAATTTGTCAGTAATAAAGACCTTTGTGTTTATTGAGAATAATTCTTTAAATATTCCAGTGCTAAAAGTAAATGCATAATCGAGATAAAGTAATTTTTACATGTATATCAGATTCTTTAAATCAAGTTTGCGAGCTTGAAGTAAACACCAATCCCATTGTATTTGACCAGTCGTCGAACAACATAACAAAACTACCGCCAGCCGCAACGCACTGACGCGTTTCGACCTTCCATGATCATCATCAGAGTACGACGGCAAACTGACTATCGAGGATCAAACCGCATTGAATATATATGGAAATCAAATTTAGATATGCGGCTCTCACCTCTAGCAGTCTCGCATACATTGAACTTGACTGGAAATGTCGGCTGCACAATTTCTATGCAGTCACGAACATTAACTGTTTGTAGCTTTCGCCACATATACATATATAGGCAATACAATTTAACAATAATTGTTTGCGCGGGTAGTGCTAACAATTCTTTAAATCAAGTTTGCGAGCTTGAAGTAAACACCAATCCCATTGTATTTAACCAGTCGTCGAACAACATAAAAAAATTACCGCCAGCCGCAACGCACTGACGCGTTTCGACCTTCCTTGATCATCATCAGAGTACGACGGCAAACTGACTATCGATTATGCATTTACTTTTAGCACTGGAATATTTAAAGAATTATTCTCAATAAACACAAAGGTCTTTATTACTGACAAATTCAATAACCCACTTCATGCCTTTGGCGTAGATTTCATAAGAATGACATGCGAAGCATAGTGTTGTGAACATATTTACACATCCGCATGTCTCAGAGTTTTAAACGAAGGATAGCATTGTGTACAAATGCACACGCATGTAAAATTTTTTTAACAAAAATCGTTAGAGGAAACGCAAATTAAATATCAGCCACTACTGATATAAGCTAATTTTGAGGATTTCCAGTTACGCAGACTTGCTATATATCGGCTAGACGACCAGTTGATTGTGTACGTCCTTAGATCAGGCCGTCATCATATTCTCGGTAGGTGTACGAGATTGATGTTGGACATACGATCAAATTGAGCATTGTCTCACTTTGTAACGACGAGGAAGAGATGCAGTGGGAATGCAGTTCTGACTAGAACAGCGGGTCCATCTCTAAAATGCCGTTGTAAATATCCGTTTTTCAAACGCTCCGACAGGCACCCGAAGAAGATTGTTTTCCTTTCCAAATGGTGTTTTTATATAAGCATCGAAAACCGAAATGTTTCCGAGCAAAATGCTGGAGCCAACTCGTGTATTCGAATTGGAATACATCTAGTTAGATGAATTGTGTTACGCTACTGCTTGAAAAATGAAAATGCAAGAATGAAAAGAATCATGATAGGTTAAAATGCCAAACTAATACGTCGGTTCTAACTTTTCCTTACCTCACGCTGTTTTCTGATACTAAACTGCACGTAGAGTCACCAAAAGTAGCTTGCGGGGTATAGTTGATCATATTATATAGAGGTGAAAAAAATAAGAATGTCAGTGTGGTTTAGACTAGTGAGCAATAGCTCCACTTTTGATTGCTCCATGGAATTAAATATCACATAGCCCAAGTTTTTACATTAACCATAATTAAAGTCAGAATATTGGATCAGTTAGATTAATAGTAATTAACGAATTATTGAAAAAAATCTTAAGCTGTACTGGATTGAAATTTGTCATGGCTTGATATACAAAATGATATAAACAATTCTAGCTAGGAATAATTGATCATATTGAATCAGATGGAAAAAATGACAAATAGGCGGATCTTTGGGGAAAAATACAAGGACGATGAAATAAAATAGGCGTTTAAAATGTAGAAATTGATTAAATTATTAGAAAGATCAAAGTTTCCTGGTTGATTGAAAAGGAAGATAGAGTGTGGAAGTCATAGATAGTGTTCTGAGCTTCTGAAGTAGACGCTTCATCAAGTGATGCGACATTGAGTTATTCATTCACCTACAAAAAATATACACGGAGTTGTCATGGCTCTGACTAGAGCTGGTTGTTCATCCTCACTATGCAGATTCAACTGTCCATTTGCCCAAACGCTCCAAGAATGAAACGCAGATGACTGAATTCCTTTAAAAAAATTACTCGCTTTATAAATACTTTATGTTGAAAATGCACTCAACTAGATTACATTGAAATATTTATGTTTCAAGTAAAAAATTTGTCCAATGAACTACAGCCGTAAATTTCAAATTAATGAAATAGCATATTCTGAATTATGAGAATGTTAAAATAACTTACAAGTTGAGAATTTAAAAAATTTCAAAAAAATGATATCTTTCGTAAATAATATGAATGCATTTTTTCATTATTCAAAAAAATTATTCAGCTATTTAAATTCCAATAAGAAAGTTTAATTCTACGTTTAACTTTCTAATCCAAAATGATTATATTCCAAGATATGAATTTATAGAAACTATATTTATTGTACAGAAGCGCTTTCGTTTCATCTCATCAACAGATTTACTAGAGAAATTGAACACAACAACTGATTTTGTTTTGATAGTAATAACAGCCAAACAACGCACCAACAAGACCTCATTAAATTTTAATTAAGGCTAAATTTGTGTGCATGCTTTCTGGTTTAAAGATTAACGCAATAAATCGACGTTGACCAGAACTGTGCAAGTAATAAAAATTGGTTTGTGCTCTGGTCTCAACATAGAGCTTTCCAAACTCCGTAAGAAACTGTGTTTAGTTATATTTGTAATTTTATATGAATGGGGTTTTCCCTTTAAACAAAACGAGATATTGTGTCCTATTTTTCCAGAAAATCAGTTAATGTGATTAAGAAAAAGCACTTACCTAAATAACTAACGGGTTTCAAAAAAATTATATTTTGGCATAAAATTTGCTTGTATCTCAAGTCTGATTATCCAACTGGATTTGACGTTCAATGTATTAGTAATTTTAAAACAAATTAGTGCTATTTTTATTCTATCCGAGGATATCACGTTCAGTTAAGCAATTCTTTTGTTTTCATAAATGAAGAATCTATATGGATAAATTATATATATATATATATATATATATATATATATATATATATATATATATTCTTTATAATGTCCATGCCTTTTAATATTACACAGTATATTTATAATTAGGAAGAAAGAATACATTAATAACAAAGTGGATAAAGCAGCTTTCATTGTTCCAGTAATTTTCTTTTTTCATAATATTTCGATCTACATTACCGTAGATCTTCATCAGATGCATTTCACGAAACAAATGAAGCAATGCATCTGATGAAGATCTACGGTAATGTAGATCGAAATATTATGAAAAAAGAAAATTACTGGAACAATGAAAGCTGCGTTAGTCAAAACGCAGATCAGGTAATTTCAATTAATTCAGTATCGCAACAACGATATTCCTTCAAAGTGGATAAAGGCCATTTATCTCGTGGATACTAATCATCGCTTATACAATCATACATATTTATACATTTTGGGTTTTCAATTGATTATGCTAGTGGTAACAAATCTGACTCGTTTTTACTTCTGTTTCTTGTTTTGGCTGGTTGGTAAGTGTGTATGCGTTTGTGTTTGTGTGAATGCGTGTTTTCATTTAAAGGTCATTCTCGCAGTATTGCAAAGTGATGTCTGAGATCTGGTCATTATTGTTTTGATGGCTTGAGAATTAACCATTTGTGCGCATTGGTCACTGTTACATGTACGAGTGCTATTTTTCCCAGTGTAGTTGATCGTTTCACCTTGTTGCGCAAATTTATATTTTCCACATGGTAACAACGCCAGTGTGGATTGCCAGTGTTAAACGCTCATATTGTTTGGAAACTTCTGTCACCGTATGCGCCTCTGTTATTTCCATTTCAGTTTGTTGCCAATCCGATTGTATGTTTGTTGATTCTAGTCGAGGGCCTGTTTGTTCTTGACTGGATACTAGTAGATTGTTGTTGAATTTTGTTATTCTTGGCCAGTCGATAAGAATATCATGTTGATGAATCTTTTGAATATTAAGGTCAGGTGCTTGTTGTTTTATATTGTATTCACGAAATAAATGGCCTTTATCCACTTTGTTATTAATGTGTTCTTTCTTCCTAATTATGTATATATGTATATATATATATATATATATATATATATATATATATATATATATATATATATATATATATATGCAGCCTAAACGAAAGGCAGATTGAAAAACGGAATCAACACAAGGTATTCAGTCATTAATAGGGAAACCTGAACGAAATAGTTTTTGATAGACACACTTAAGGGTGGAATATTTTGGTATCAGTTTGACCCTGCAGACATATTTTGGTTGTTATGTGCGCAAATTACCTCGAATTTTATAAGAGAGGAATGAAAAATATAAATAAACAATCTGTATAACAATTTTGGTAAAATGAAAATATAAACTCAATTAAATGCTGTTTGTTGCGGAGAGCTAATATCTCTACCAGTATGTATTAGGTGTTGCGAAATTAGTAACAAATTAGTTCAATTGTGACCAGGATAAACCAAAGACAGCATGAACGGAAAGTATCTATACTTTCCGTTCATGCTGTCTTTGGTTTATCCTGGTCACAACTGAACTAATTTGTTACTAATTTCGCAACACCTAATACATAATTTTATAAACTCAATTGTTGATACACTAAATTATTTAATAAAATACGATCAGCCGTAATTTGGGCACTATGGACTCAATTAGTCATATTCGCTAATTTAAGAAATCGATGGAATGAAAGTATGAACACTAGGGATTTTCTTTCGTTTTAAATAAATTCATATATTGACGTCTTTTTATTAAAATAGACCATGTATTTCACCTGAAAGACACAAACGCACAAATAGAATCCACCAATGTTTTGTGAAGAGCAATTGTTCTTCATTTGGCGGTCTCTAGTGCTTTCTATTTTTATTATTACCGCTATAAAAACTTTTGATAATTTTATGATCTTAGTTTGATTTTGTTAATTAAAACACTACTAATGTTCAAACCTATCACTACATTCACTTCTCCACGTGACTCCTAAAATTATTTAGTTTTTTTCTAGTTGCCAGATTATAGCAGACACACCTCATCGCTGATTTATGCTTTTTCATTATAAATCGATATATTCGTGCGCGCATATGCTAATAGAACTGTGTCACACTTTCCATAGATTTTTGTTTTTTTATAAAGCCTGCTACTCAGAAAAGTAATCGAGCAGTTGCCTGGGTGAAAGACGAAGAAACCTCAATGTGTTCGAATTGTTATCGAAAATTTACTACAATTCTCCGAAGACATCACTGCCGCAATTGTGGTGGAGTAAGTTCTAAAGCTAAAATTTTAATCTTTCTTTGAGTAATAAAAACGTTTTGGTAGATATTTAAACTAAACTTGATAAAATATTGTCTCATTAGCGAACAATAAACTGACTTTTAGCTAGTAAGTAAATGTGTCACAAACATTTTCACAAGTTTGTAAAAGTAGGCACTCGCAAGAATACACATCCTTTCTTTGTTTACCAAAGAATACAATTTCTTATGGCTAACACTGAATGCCATGGCTATAAGTTTTTTGTTCCAGCATTCTTTTACATAATTTTGAACAATTGAATAATTCGTGTATGCATGGCATATGGATGTATGTATTTATATTTGTTTATAAGCATGTATATATGTATGTATGCATGTATACATGTATGTATCTATGTATAACTGTATGTATGTACGTATGTATGTATGTATGTATGTATGTATGTATGTATGTATGTATGTATGTATGTATGTATCGTAGTGTATGTATGTATGTATGTATGTATGTATGTATGTATGTATGTATGTATGTATGTATGTATGTATGTATGTATGTATGTATGTATGTATGTATGTATGTATGTATGTATGTATGTATGTATGTATGTATGTATGTATGTATGTATGTATGTATGTATGTATGTATGTATGTATGTATGTATGTATGTATGTATGTATGTATGTATGTATGTATGTATGTATGTATGTATTTATGTATGTATGTATGTATTTATGTATGCATTTGTGCGCATGTATTTATGTATGCATGTAAAAATATATATGTATATATATATATATGTATATATATATATATATATATATATATATATATATATATAATTAGGAATAAAATACACAATTATAAGAAAACGGATAATAGCCATTTCGAGACTACTAAACTTCACTTTGCAGTCTTTCATTTATAAACATCCTGGGTTTTGGTTTGATTATGTTGTTGGCAACAAACCTGACTCCGTTTTACTTCTATTTATTGTTTGGCCTTAATAGTAAGTAGTGATTTGACACTGACCATGCGTAAAAAATCAATTTTCATCGGGCAATACATTCATTACAGCAGCAGTGTGTCAAAATCCCACAAAAGGAACTTTGTTAACAACCTAGCAAACAGAATAAGGAAGATCTGCTCTAAACACAATATCGAGGAAGAACCTAAGAAAACTTTTGCAAATGAACAACTACCCAGAGTGGTTAATTGATGTCAGCAACATAACAAAAGTAAACATTGATTGATTGCGCGGGTGGTGGTAGTAATTATTTAAATAAAATGGGATTAGTGTTTATCTCGAGCTCGCAAACTTGATTAAATTAACTACAGATCTCGTCAGATTCGCACCAGAGAGGATACCGTCAAAAAGGTTTTCCTAAATTTAGCATTTAGAAGCGACGAATCGGCCTCAATAATTGCATGGTGTTTAAATAGAATAACTAAGGAGAATTTCCCAGTGTTAAGTTAATATAAAATATAGTACACTGAGAATTATGAGGTTAAATGCCAAAGATCAATTGCCAATTCTCTCCAAATCATTCATAGTCTAGAAATTCTCATGTATGTGTGGTAGCACATATATTAAACGTGCGAAGAAGCAGTTGATCAACAGAATCCAGCAACATTCACCGCAGCAATTGATAAAAAAAGGACTGGCACCGTCAAGAAAGTCAGCTATTTCCGATCATATATTGGAACCCGGCACCCAGTATATCTATGAAGCTCTTTATATAAAACGACAAACAACTGGCCTAAATATTCAAAAGTTTCATCAACATGATATTCTAATCGACCGGCCACGAATAAAAAAACCCAACAACAATTTATTAGCATCCAAGCAAGACCAAACACGTCCTCGACCAAACTCGGCAAACATTCGATTGGATTGGCGAAAAACTGAAAGGGGAAAAACAGCTGCAAAAACGAAGTCAGAAATGTCGAAAAAATATAAGCATTGAACACTGCAATCCGTACCTGCGCTATTACCAAGTGGATAAAACAAAATTGCGGAACAAGGAGAAAAGAAAGACTACACTTGGAAAAATACCATTCGTACACGTAACAGCCAAAAATACGAACAGTTGGTTAATTATCATTCCATCAATATAAGAATGACCAGATCCCAGACATCACTCTGCAATAAATCGAGAAATACGTTTGCATGCAAACAGGCACACACAGAGATACATACACACTTATTAATCTGCCCAAACAATAAATAGATGTAAAACCGAATCAGAATTGTTGCCACCCCCATAATCAAATAAAAGCCAAGGATGTATATAAATGAAAGATTGTAAAGTGAAATTTAGTAGTCTCTAAATAAATGGTCATTATCCATTTTGTTATTAATGTGTTTTTTCTTCCGATCTTGATACAAGTATCAATCTCATATATATGCATGTAGGTAGGTATATATACATGCATGTATGTATGTATGCATGTAAGGATGTATTTATGTATCATGTATGTGTGTATGTATGTATTTACTTATATATGTGTGTATATGCATTTATATATATATATATATATATATATATATATGTTTATCCACCTATGTATGTACGTTAGCATATATGTATACATTTTTATGTGGTTTCTTGAATTTGTTAGTAGTTACGTAAATATTTATATGTACACATTTGCCATATGTATGATGTAAGAATGTATTTAAATGCATATGCCTGCATTTATAGATCTAATTAGGCATACACATTTCTTTATATTGATGAGGAGATGCATTATTCATAATACGACAAATGTCTACTTCCTATTGGTTGATGAAGAGTACTTATGTGAAGACGAAAGAAATTTATAATTTGCTACCAACTCTGATGGAGCAAGAATAGTAGTACCAATTGCAAACTAATCCATAATTTTTGACTGATTTTTTTAATGTCTTCATCAAATCTTGCAGGCAATGATTAACGATCATTATTACTTTTTTGAAACGTAAAATTAATCTCGTGGTAAAGTTTTGAATCCGAATTTTTGAATAAATTATAAGACTGGAAATAATATCCAACACAAATTTAACACAGTTATAAAATTATTATTTAATTGAAATAATGCGTTCCTCTCATTTCTAAGCACAAGTATAGTACCTGAATAAAAATAGGATATTTTTCATTGCGTCTCTATAGAAGATTTAATAAATTAGTCTTATATTTGATGAGACGGGTGTAAAATCCACACGATGTAGTTCATGCCTTTCAATGAAATTGCTGTGTCACATATGCAACCCGAATCTAATCTTCCGACCTTATTCAGACAATGCTGTATAGAATCAAATTTCTGCATAAGTAAAGTAGTCTCATTGAGTGGGTTGTTTAAGAGTTTTCAAAAACTTTAGGCAAATGGAGAGCTGTAGCTGCAAGACGAGATCAGAACCACATCAACTCTTAGTTTTGCCGCCTTCGTTACTTACATAATCTCGTTCATAACAGGCTTCCAGATGGCCCCCTTGCCAACAACAACTTCCAAAATGTTGACGATTTCCCCCACTACTAATACAAAGAATTTGTAAATGCCTGTAGTTATAGCCAATAGCATTTAACTATTCGTTTGGTTTACATGTGACGTGATTGTATTACTGTAGTGCATATCACTCATGTTACAATCAGCGACGACGTCAAGGAACGGTTTTTATCAATTTCAACAGATTATTAACTTCTGGTTTATGAAATATCGTTAAATTGCCGTCGGATGTGGACTCAGTTTTGTTCATTGTTTTATTTCTGCTGATGTTTGCTGTAAATTGTTTGATAATTTTTAAATTATCAAGCAGTTCTTGCACCAAATGTTGGATTAAACAATGTCATCGGTATGAAATGCGCTCTCTCCTGCATTATGTTATACGAATTGCTCTCGCAGATTGTCTATGCACTTATAGAGCCATCTTTTAATTCAGCCTCTTATGACGTGAGACGTCCCGTGCAATACAATGCTTGTAAATATTTAAGCTAATTAATATTGGGTAATTATATTCAATATTAAATCTAAATTGCTTCTAACTTATAATCTGTGTGATTAAAATCGATTTTCCCGCATACTCTCCTTTTTTTATTTTCAGGTATTCTGCAATGCATGTACTGCTTTTTCTGCGCGCGTGGAGCACGAGCGTTCTGCTGCCGTTAGAGTATGCGCTCTTTGCTTTTATAGCATCACTAAGCAGGCACCTCCTCCAGAAATCGACAATCGGATGAAACAACGCAAGAACAGAGTAAAATAATTTAGTTTTCAAATTAATATATTTGTTATTATTTTCTAAGCGCTCAATAAAAACGGACATATAATCTCATGTGAAAATCCGTTTTGTGCTTACTGGCGACTCATCACTAGGAGTGAGTATTACGCCCTATACCAACTATATATTTCGGTGAAAAATGTGGGAAAGTTGAACGATAGAATCTCCTATACAGTTGTGGTTACCAGCAGTAGTGGAATTAACTTCATATAAAGTCTTTGATAATTGTACTTCAAAACCAACTCAGTATATATAATATGCGTCTATCCTGTAAAGGGTACTAACATTATGGCTACTCAGTCAGTACAGGGTATCAATACTATGGTTGCCGAATCGGCAAATGGTACCAACACTATGGTTTCCGGTTCGGTATATAGTATCAAAACAGTTGATTTCAAGATATGCTAAATTTCACCAAAATTGTGAATTATAAATAATTCTGAACACCAGTTAGTCCAGCAAATCTTTAAACTTTGGCCTTGATCGGTATCAGATATCATATTTCGCGGTAATCATGACACACAAAAAAATTAATAGTTATATACTGTTGGGCGTAGTATCGGCTCATACTTTTAAATCGCCAATAAGCACGAAACGAATGCGCACATGAGATTATAACTTTCTTTCATGCTGAAATTATTTTATTCTTCTGGGCCTATTTGAATTAATTTGTTACTGAGTGTACAACACCTATTACACAATAGAATAGTTTACATAAATAGGATATTTGAAATGTTTCATAACCAGATTTTGTCTCATTACTGGTATCTCAGTTATATATTTATAGGATTTTAAAACATATTTCCTCCTTATATTGTGTTATTTTGAAAAATTTTATAGACTTTCCTAAATGGACACTTGCAAATCTGGTGAATTCATTATGAAGGTTTGATTTAAAAAAAGAAACTTATGAACTGCATTTATTTATAATAAATCTTGATAAAACGGTTATTGATTACATTCTTGCCAAAATATGTCATCATTTAGACATCACCTGTGTGACATGTAATCGATTTTTTATACTAGGACGCGTTAGTAAAACATTTAAAAAAGCATGAAATCACAATCATAGCTGGAAATCCGAAAGCATATACAAATAGTTATTAATAATGTAATAAAAAGAGAACCACAGATAATATAACGACACAGTTAGTAAAAATGATAAAATAAAAAAATCTAAACTTCATTGAAGCTGAGGAATCTAACCAAGTATTAACTAACCTGCATTGTCGTACTTTTACTAATTTCATTCAAACTATTTTTCTTTCTGCTCTGGAAAATCGAAAGTTAAATAAGGTTCATAGTTAATTTGCCTGACGTTTGTTATTTTCCTTCTTTTGTAGCCTAAAATGGACAATATGCTAGTACATTTTATGTTATTTTCAGCGCTAAATGCGATGTGATTCCGTTATCCTTTTTTAGAAAGGACAAACGGAAAATGTTTCAGCAGTTTTTGTTAAATAAATCATTTATGTGAGGTGATAAAGATTTTTAGTTCCACTGTGCATAATTTCTTTTTAAATCTTCGAAAATGTGCTGTTCTCAGCATATAGTCACAGCACTATGTTAGATAAAGACGCAAAACTTATCATTGGTAATAATTCGCTACTTGGCGCTTCCTGTAACGAGTCTAACACCGGTCCGATTTTTATGAAGCGTCTGTGAATAATTCACGCTGCGAGCAGCCTGCAGTCACTTTTATTCATTTTAAGATTAATTACTAAAATTTTATCCTATGAATTTTTATTGCGTGATTTATTTATAGTGGTATGTAACGAATTTAGTATCTGATAATTTTCTTACTTCGCAGCCTTAACTGTTCTTTAATACCACATCACTCGTCAACACTCTCTCTCTCTCTCTCTATATATATATATATTTATATATATATATATATATATATATATATATATATATATATATATATACATATTGCTCGATCTCTGATATCTGATTGAAAAGCTTTTTTGTAATGCAATTTTCTGTATGGATTTTTATCGTAGCTTTTTTATCAAACTGTGATGACAATATATTTACAGTCACATAGTTTTAAAGTAATTTTTTTTTACTAAAAATCCAGTTAGTTTTAAATGGTAATATGCAGCAAATGTATAGTAATGTGTCTCTTCGAATGAGATCGAGTGTGTGATTAAAGATCGCAGACTTAGCCAATGGAATATCATTTAGTTTTTTTCTAGATTTTGAGTTTCTGGAATATTATGGTCAGGTGTATGGATTACAAACCTGCGAACTATAATAGTACTTTTATTTAATAAGGAAAGCACTTCCATTTCTTGTGGTTGAGGATGTTCTGAATAGAGCGTTATATTCCTTTATTTTTCAACCTTATGTCATTTTTCCTAGATTTGAGCTAGCTAATGAGATTATGATTAGTTGCTCCAAAGATAGAGCTATGAAATTACGGTACAATTGTTCGAAGTAATGCTTATGTCATATATTTTTTGTTTTCCATTCATCAAAATAAATTGGACAGATTATTAAAGTATCTATCTTTAAGAATCATTGATTTCGCAAGTGGTCATAACAATATTTTTCAGCAAAATTTTGAGCTTCAGATAAACACCAATCCAAATTCATCGCAAACATGATATAAATAATTGGTGTCAACATCCGCAAAATCAATTATAATTCAATTGTATGATGTATATACGCGTGGCGAATGATTAAACATTTTATGCACATAACTATATTTATATAGTGCAGCAGACATTTCCTGTCAAGTACAATGTGTGCATAACTACTAGAGATGAGGGCCGGATATCAGAACTTCCTTGCCTTATATGTGCATTAGGCTTTGATCCTTATTTGTCTGTTTGCCGTTTTGCTATGATGTTGATCATAAAATGTCAAAACGAGTCAGTACGTGTTAGTGACGTTTGCTTTGATATGTGTATTACGCGTTAAGAATAATATGATTGGTGTTTATTTCAAACTTTCTAAGTCTATTTAGAGTGACGCATTGTTTTGTGGTATACATTGGTAGATATACCATTGTTTATAACATTAAAAATAAATCATATGCAGTGATATTGTGAAATAGGATTATCTAATGACGAAATGATAATTTGACATTTAATTTTTTCACCTGGCGTCCTAGTAATATTAAAGTAACTTTATTTGACATCACAGGGTGTATTTACAAATAAGCTTTCGTCACTGATCACTTCGTAGATATGATTTCTGTAAATATTTTTTTCTTTTATGTAGTTGTTTCCGAGCTTGAAATAACATCATCCACTGATATTCAATATAGTTAGATACTGTTTTTGCTGAAAGCCAATATATATGCAATCGTGTACAAGTGTTGGCATCTAGTAGCAAATTATTTAAAATATGACCAGAATGATAAACCAAAGACTGCAAGAACGGAACGTATAATCTCATGTGCACGTGCGTTTCGTGCTTAATGACAACTAATCCGTAGGAGCTGGTAATGCGCCCTGTACTCACTATATATTTGAGTAAGGAATGTGGGAAAATTGAAAGATCCAATCTCCTATACGAATATGTAAACCGGAGTGTATGGATTTGCTGGAGTAACTGCTGTTTAGAAGTATTAGTAATTTTCAATTTGATTAATTTTGACGTACTTTGAAATCCATTGTGTTGGTACCATGTACATTTTTGGCAACCATAATGTCAGTATCGAGTACTGACACAACAGCCATAGTGTTTGTGCTCTTTACAGGATTGGCATATATATATATATATATATATATATATATATATATATATATATATATATATATATATAGCGAGTTGGCTTTGAAGTCACATTTTCGGAGAGTTTATGCAAAGCTAGCTTCACTACTGCATGTTTACACATTCGTATAGGAGATTGTACCGTCCAATTTCCTCCCATTCCTCCTACCAATATATTGTGGGTTTGGGGCGAATTACTGACTCCTACTGACGAGTCGCCAGTAAGGACAAAACAAATTTACACATGACATTATACGTTCCGTTCATGCTGTCTTTGGTTTATCATTCTGGTTATGTTTGAACTAATTTTTACTAGGTGAGCAACACCTAATACACGATTTCAATATAGATGCTACCCATTTTGTTCTCTATATAAACGGTTCTGACGTATTTTATGTTGCTTATAAAATAATGTGTTGAAAAATGTAATTGGAAAGCTGGCGAATTTTAGAAGAAATGTTTTACCCCTTCAAAGTCAAAATGAACTATATATAGATATCTAGTGTTGTTAGTAAATCGCTTTTTGACTGTAATATGTATATTTATTTGAAACCGGATGATGCTTTCAATGGTGAAATAACCTAACTTCATTCTCACTGAGCAAATTGAAATTTATAAAATGTTTCTTTAATAAACAAAAAACGTAGCAAAACCATTTTATTATGTGGATTAATATTCAGTTACCCATTGAATAGGTTTGTATATGAGTCATTTAATTGTAAATTTTTAATTTTCAAACTGGATGCTAACGATTCTAGCTTTTGTGGCTGTCAGGACAATGTTTTCTTTATTTTCAGCATTAGATCATTGACTTTCGCGTAAAACTATCTTCATTTAAGATCTGGGATTAATTTCAAATCCCAAGTACTAAAAGCATACCATTTTATTGATTTCACATTTTTCATGCTTACCGTTGTCATACGAAAATAGTGACAATTTTGAACGAATTCGATCCATATTTTGACATTAAGCAATCAAATTTCATCTATTTCTTGATAGTGGCGTTTCTGATGGCGTTGTTTTTTTTGTTGATTTCTCTTTTTCATTGTTACTTAAACCATCTCGGGTTAAATGTTGATGCATCTGAATTGAGATTCTGAAATTGGAGCGGTAAATCCGGCATTTGAAAGAGGCTTGCACATGGTGGCTATTTCTGGGTAATTTTAGAACATCTACCATTGCTGTCTTTTATCTTCTATGCGTTTTGCTAATGGAGTAACCTTTCGCCATTTTTTCTTGTTAAGACATTTTGCCGTCCTATCATCCATTTAACAGAGTCTCTGCGGAATTACACCCACAGTTTGGCAAAAACGATTTTGGAAGTATTTATCATGAAAGTATTGAATATATTATTTATAGTGAGTTGACATAAATTTCTCACTGGGAAAAACTTTATTCGAAGCTTAATATATTATTGCTTCAATGTACATACGCAAAGGAGATTACACTGTAACACCACCCATTTTACTCGATCAAGTATAAATTCGGTGTGACATAATGCTGACACTTAATGATAAATCATTAATAAGCATGAAAAGCATGAGTACATGTGATTACATTTGATTTACCTGTTGAATTTGGCATGTCATCCTGGTCCAACTTGAACGAACAGTGGGCAGAATGTTTTTTTTTACAATTTGTCTTTCACAAGAGTTAGATTATGTTTGGTGGTAGAGGTAATCAAAACAGTGTCAGGTGATATATATATGAACTTCAAAGTGGAACGCAATCTATCTATTATGTGCTTCATTCTATCTTTAACTTAGTATTGCAGGCTATTATACACAGGTTTCTGATCACCTGTGCAAATACTCATAACGTATTTTGGTATTCAAACTTGCTAGAACACATAAGTTCTTCATGTGTGCAAAATAAAATTATTATTGCGCGTATGTCCATATATAGACTTAACTTTTCCTATAAAAACTTCGACAGGCCAAAAGAACGTTTTAAAATTTTAGTAAAAGCTAAGTGCTTGAGTATGTCTTCTTTGTTAGAAGCTATCGCGATCAATAGCTATTATCAAGATCTGTGCATAAGAATAAATATGTTTGTGCCTTGGCATTATAGTGTGGTATTCCAAAATATATGCGAAACCATGCTTATTTGTGGTCATTTAGCGATCTCGTCTTAGTTTTGCTGCAGTTAAAATGTATTTCAAAGCTATTTGGTTAGACGGGATAACACACCAGTTCTTAGGCTTTATAACTGGAGGAGAATCTTAGAATTGCTCACGTTTGCCTTTTAAAGCGTTGCAGCTGCAGATACAGGTATCCCGGCAGTAACAAAAGCAACCTTGAAGGCTTTCTGCATATTTGTATGCTTTCGATACAAGAAATATCGGATGAAATACGGATGCCCGCATGGAGCAGATTTTTAATCGGTTTCTGGCCGCCAGAATCTGATCAGTTATATTTATTGTACCTTTTGTGCAACCAGAGCCCGTTTTTGCGTCCTGAACTGAGAACGGCCATCGTGTGCTAACTTGTTTGTTGTCAGTCTGAGTAGAATGGAGTAACATTGTTCCATGTGCATAGATTGTGTCATTATGTCGTTTAGCAAGATACCGTCTATGCAACTGGAAAATTTAGTATCCTACGATCAGGTTAAAGACGAATTCAAGGTTGTATAGCTTAATGCCGTTGTCATATCTATTTTCAGCAAGGGTACAGTCAAGAATGATTTTCTGCACAACACTGGAAAACGAAAAGTTAAAACCATACCCGGCTGATTCACTTTGGCATTGGGACGGGGAAATCAGTTTTCATGTGAATTCGGCCCAAAGGTGACGCGTTTTGAAGAGGTAAAATCAATTATGATATTCTAAAGAAAAACAAGGTTGATAGCGCGCTTGCGCATCGCAGGCTTAAAATACGGACTATCTCATGGAGCAAGTGACCGTTTATTCCGAGAGCCAATGTAGAAATTATCCTTGTACTTAAATGACATACGATGACCATGTGTATTTTAGATGGTTTTAGCTCCAGTGCGAAAATGTTGCGTTGCCAATCGCCCTTGGTTTCTTATCTCTGGAATTCGTTCATGTAAGTACTGATTTTACCATAGGAGCCCCAATAGTATGCTCATCTGCAGCAGCTTATTTCCGTTCATCCATCCCGCATTACTCATAAAATGAGGTGACAAGTTTTACTTTCCGGAAGCTGATGAAATATTGAATTATTACAAGTTGTATTACTGATGATATTTTGGGAAATATTAAACATTATCAGGTCGCTTATTCGTACTGGGGATTGAAGATTTGTATTATGAGTAATTTTGCTCGTAGATGGCCTGCCAGCCAATGCTAATAAGGTTTATAGTCAGATTAGTTTTTCTCTATGATAGTCTGCTGCCCAATGCAAACGGGATCTGTTTTCTCCAGAAGATCTTTTTTTTTCTAAGGACCAAAAATGCCTTCATCAGCTCTTTTGTTAGCTATGACACATTTCATGTACGGTAAATGATCTAGAACTGGGTTGTCAATAGCTATTGGAAACACTTGCATTAAATGTATGGAATATGGCAGGAAAAAGATCTTGATATCACCTTATGTCTGTGATAATTTTTCGAGAAAACATCCATCACGTTTATTCTACAACTAGTTTTCTTCTCAACGACACAAAAACACGAGTATAAATTCATTATAATTTAATATCAAATTCATTACTGCCGCAAAACTATGAAAACTCATATTGGTAGTTTCACAAACACGGTACTTGACTGTAATTTAGTCTGCACAGTTTCTGTGCATTAACGATCGTTATTTTACTGCACCTTTCGCACTTTAATTTAAGCTCCTGTCACATGCCTTCGTACTAAATATCGTGTACACCTTTGATGTGCATTAATTATCGTTGTCTCTATGCTTCTCTGTGCATTATTTGGGTTGTGTTTGTGAAAGAATGTATGAATATCTGTTTTAGTAATTTCAAAATCGTAAAAGTCAATTCTATATAATGCGATATAATTTACGAAATATATTTGTTAAACATGTCGGCTATTTGTTGAAGATCTATTTTAGCCTATTAAAATATTCTGCTCTTAAATAATGAATTGGAAGAAGATGGCAAATTTTTGTAATTATTTACTGCTCGTTTTGAACGACTAATCTCTGTTTTAAGAACAAAAATCTAAGTTGAGCTGACAACTGTACTTTTGTCTAGTTGAAACAAGGTTCCTCAAGAATTTCAATAAATTATTTAAATGAAAGTTGTGATCTTGATAGAAATACCTGTTCCATTATGTTCTGTCAATATAGCTTAATCATTGTACAATTTAGAAAAGGCGATTCATCAGGTAGACCGCTTTCGTCCTTATTGGGAACTCATCACTAGCTGTCCAGAATTTGCCGTAGACAGGGCCCGAACCGGTACAATTCAGCTATAAAATCTGTTGCTGCCACAGTCTACGCCCAATTTTCAATTATATACTAACTAGTTTTAAGAGCAACAGCTTCTCAAGCAGACGTGCCAATGTTCGAGCCCTGTCCGCGGCTAATTCTGGACAGCACATGACGAGTTTCCAATAAGGACGAAACTGGTCTACTGGTTGAATTGTATTTTGTACATGATAAAAAGCTTAGTTTATATTGACATATGTATTTACATAATGGGACCAGTGTCTATATCAAGATCATAACCTTGATTTGAATAATTGGTATTGTCGACCATGCAAACAATGTTCGTTTAATTTTAATAAGTGTAAATTGCTTCAAAATCACGATCCCACATTCGCATGATGGTTATTTCTTGTTGATTATGAATATTGATTTTGCTTAAACAATAATTGATTGCGCGGGTGGTGGTAACAATTCTTTAAATCAAGTTTGCGAGCTTGAAGTAAACACCAATCCCATTGTATTTAACCAGTCGTCGAACAACATAACAGCTGGCGGTAGTTATTTTGTTGTTCGACGCCTGGTTAAATACAATGGGATTGGTGTTTACTTCAAGCTCGCAAACTTGATTTAAAGAATTGACTTTGCTTGTCTGACAGCGGTGATCAAATGCCACCCAAAATATAAAAACTTCAGCTCCAGAGACACAGCTCTCACTGGCAAATAACAACACATCATTTATTGTAAATTTCTTTATATTTCCGCTTCCTTAAACTAAATACTAACATTGAAAACTTGGGAAAAATGGCACATTAAACTATTTTGCTTATATTCAATTTATGCTAGAAAAATAGGCTTTATTATAACTTGCAAGTCTCTTTCGCTTAGTCTTTAAAATGCCTTACATTTTATGCTATTCTTTGTATTAGTTGTTAAATATATTGATTTCCTTCTCAGTTTTAGAGGCGCTGATTTTAATGTGGTAAATTTAAATGTCGATGATGTACTTCCTTTTGGTAAATGAATTCAGAATAGCTTTTAGCTGATGGATTATTCTACTTTACAAACTTGTGCTGGCGTCTGTATCATTCCCCTTGTTGATGTAGCATAAATGGCGCATGCATCTTTGAATCTCCTTCCTCTTACAGATAATATCTACATTAATTACGAAATTTTCCATTTTGGTAGTCTACAAATAACTTTTTTAATAAAAATGTTGATCTCTTTGTAATCGATAAAAATTAAAATTACTATCCTCTTAAAGGTCGTCGCTTTGGCGATTGTTTGAAATGCGGTTCTTAATCAAATATCAACTGATTACTTGCGAAACACCTTCCCTCTTAGTCTAAGCTGTTGGCTTTTGTCTAACAGAAGACCTGCTGAATTGCGAGGTTTGCAATTCTCTGTAGTATTTTTTGAAGGATTTTTGCGCAGTGCCAGTTTCATATGTTGACTCTCCGCGAGTTGCGTTCGCGGGTTGTTGCTTTGCACTATCAGTTTCGCAAAGATCCGATTGATTCCCATTTCCAAGTACGCATCGATCTGGTCTTCGTTTTGGCTGGATGCGGATTCGTCCCTTTCTTCCGAAGGCTTCAACATCGTTCATATTACGTTTATTAAATCTTAAAACATTTCCATTTGTTAGTATGAACGATGTTGAAGCCTTAGGAAGAAAGCGACGAATCCGCACCCAGCCAAAACGAAGACCAGATCGATGCGAACTTGGTAATGGGAATCAATCGGATCTCTGCGCAACTGATAGTACAAAGCACCAACCCGCGAAATCAACTCGCGGAGAGTCAACTCTGTAGTATTTATTTTACGGGAAACGTCCATCAAGAACGCATTTCATGTTCTTTGGGTGCATAATTAATGATTATTTGAGTAGGAGTAGGCTTAAGTATAAATTATAGAACGGGTTGTGAGTAAGTGTGTTTAGTCACGGAGAGGCATTTCTGGTGTTTTTCGCTTTCTGATCATAGTGAGGTTTGCCAGAATAATAATTTTTAAAAATCCAGTGATTTGGAGAATTGTCACGACTTAAGTTATTACCAAATAAACGCTCTTTAGTTTGTAGAGCAACACGTATTCCTTTTTGGCGCTTCTGTTACAGAACAAGTATTTCTATTCAGTTATCTTTTTCTTCTTAAGCGCGGCTCGTCATTGCAAAAACGCAGTTAATAAATTTAGTTTCAAAATAGGTTATTTAGTCGTAATGTAATGTATGAAGCGTTAGTTGTCGTAAAAAAATTAATTTCATGTTCTCTATTGCGTCCACTTTTAGAATTAAACAATTTCAGAAAACCTTTCTATAGGGAGTCAGATTGGCGATATATAATAGCATAGAAGTCATCTGTCGCCAAACTGCGTAAACGTTTATTGATATAATATTAGACTGATATATGGCGGGACTTCTTTTCCTGTACCCTTTAGTATGACGGCTCCAGTAAAGACGATACTCAGCTAGAAGCTTCCGATAGCAAGACTCACTGTCGTGCTAATCAAAGATGAAGTCTAAACCGCATATTTTGTACTGTTCTTTATTTCTTCTCTATATCCAGCAACAAATTGAAGTGTGGATTCCGGCGCTAAAACCTCAGTTGGAATAAAAATGGCCTGAATCGATTACATTGGTGTTTATCACGCATTCCTTAGAATAAATTCTTTGCACGACAAAATATTTCAAAATTACCCGATCTTTGCAATATACACTGCTGTCACTGTTTTTCTACATTATATTTCAGATTTCGTTTTCTAAAACCTTTTTCAAATGTTCGCTCATTAGAAGAATTTTAGCCAAGTAATAAAACAAGATAAATTTCGCTTAATCGGTTTAATTTCTACTTATTGGTAGATCACATAACTATTACTGAAGTGTCACGAAATAAACATACGTCATGCATGTGTGTATGCGTATGTCTATTGTTTAAAAGCACGCGTATGTTTATATGAATTAAACTACAGTGATCAAATTCGAATTACTGACGTTTCACTAGATAAACATTCATCATCAATGTGCGTGTGTGTGTTTTTAAATCGAAGCCCTCAGATAAATATACTTGCATGCACGTTAACGTTGATAAAAATGAACTAAAAAAACTGCATGTTATTTCTACACTGCACTCGTCGAACTAATCGATTTATTCTCACCTTGTGATATGCTGTAACTATGAACGGCTGCGTTGGTTGGAGAAGAGCAAATAACAATGATAAACTTAATGCAAATTCATGTCAGGATAAATGTTTAAACGTGAGTAAGAAATACATTAATGAGGTAAATAGTTAAGATTAACTGAAGATCAGTGAAAGAGGTTTTCGAAAACCAACTGCTGAAGGAAAAATCAGTTATATAGTATGGTAAATGTCCATTATCAAGTGTCGTACTCTAAAGAGAAAATTAACATATGCAGTAAGTTAGTATAAATTCAAGACGAAGCATAGCGGATAGTCGATTATGAATTAAATAAGCATATTTATTCGATCACAAATAAATTAGTCTTCATCAAACATTCTTAACCTTTTACCTGAGCTAATCTCTGGTTCTGAATCGTGAAATCTTCACTAACAAATCGAGCCTCGATATTTCATCTACAACTAAATATAAATGAAGCTATTTAAAAGAAATTTGAACTTGTTTTATTAGTTGGTGTAAAACAGATATCAGGTTATTTTGAAATATCCTGTCGCGCACAAATATTCTACAACACAATTTCTACGTAGGAAATTTTGCTTCAGTGCTGTAGTCTGTAAACCGTTATCATCACACAAAAAGTAATTTAATGAGGCAAGTGACCATTATTTCGTGTATTAATAACTGTTTAAAATTAACTTTATTACTATTTTTAGATTTAAATTCGCGTTTCATTTAGATGATTATGAGTCGTCGATTAGACATTAAATTTATTTAATCATATTGAATAAATTGATTCGTAACAGAAAAAGATTAATTTGAACTGATAAGGCCGAAAACTAAAATAACGCTCATGTTACTATGCAATTGTCATTTTGCAGATAATGAACGTACTAAAGAGAATGAAAAGTTCAGAATTACATATGATATATAATTGAAAAAATAGGCTTTTCCTCACCTTCAAAGGATATAATTAGTTAAACTCTAACTAATTTTGTAGTAAATCTTTCGAAAATTAAATTTAATGAGAATCCAATGAAATCGCCCAATTGTGGTTTGAATACAACTATTCGGATTGCGAAATATCCAGAAAATGAGATAATTGCAGAGACGTTAAAAAAAGAGAAGTTTCTTGAAGTTAAAAATAAGGTTGAATGTGAAATAAGCAGCCACGATTATTTTAATATACGAAGATATGAAGTCGAAATCTAAATCTAAAGTCATTTGTCTCAGGAAAGAGTTGATAACAAGGATTTATTATTTAATGGAAATACATGAAAAGCAAAGGTACTGGTGCGTCAATCAGATTATAATGCTTTCATATCTGAAAACTGTATAATATACTAGTATAAAATTAAATAAATCAAATCCCGTCGAATAAATTACATGAAGAAGTGACATCTTTTATAAATAATATGATTGCTAATGAATACTTGGTTCACATACGTGGTAACCCCGTCATATAATGAAATAAAGTGTAAAGTGAAGTGAGAGTGCACAAACGTGCTAACCTGTTAATAATTATTGTTAATGTCCAACACTCGCCATCATATAAAATTTCCAAGTTTTTGTGTCATAGAGTAAAAAATTACTGATCCTTCCTAGAACATACATGCATGAATTCATATTATCTGGTTGAAATTTTCGATGAAAACAAGCATGGGTATGGTAGTCATGCCCAGTGATAAACTGGTAACCAAAATACTGGAATGTTTTGAGTTTATCCTGGGTTATCACTTGTTATTATAAGACGGAGAACATTATTTGATAAGATATATAGTAAAAAGGTAATGAATATATATATTGTTTCTCCCTACTTTTTATGAAGAAGGTATTATAGGAATAAATTAGGGTGAACTAATGGGACAATCACTATCTGTTCAGTTAGCAAACATCTTCATGCATAACTTGGAAAACCCCTTTTGGAAAGGATACCCTCCAATCCCAAATTATATGCACAAATCTTGGATAACGTATTCGTCTTTTGAGTTCATAGACAGGATGAGATGATTAATTACTTATAAAGAGCTAAATAATCGATTAAAGTCCGTTTCACGATTGAAAATAAGTCATTAGATGAATCACCGTTTCTGGACGTTAGAATGGGAAATCAAGATGAACAGACGTTTTTAAAACCGAAATGAATGCAATTTACCTAAACATCCAATTTAAGGGGGATGCTATTTCCTGCAGAACACAGAAGCAAGTTAGAGAAACATTAAAACGAGCATTTAATGTGGATAAACTAAGATTGGTATACGAGATAGCCAAAATAACTTTTCTAGCATTTAAAAATAAACAGTCGTGAATTATGACCTCAAATACTATCTATCAGTATACATGCACAATTTTTCGATCAACTTAATGTACGCCAATCGATCAGACGTTTAATTGACTGAATGAAATAACATTACAACTTATATATCTGTTTCAAATTAAATTCTGAATACTCGTCTGCTATTTCCCAAAACACCATTGAAAATTATCATGTATGTTCTACAGACGTTGCGTTTAAGATAATTACCAAATGCAATAAGAGACTTGAGTTTGTCACGTATGAAGTGTTGTGGATAAAATAACTGCAGCCTGATTTGTGCAAACAGAAAATTCATGTTCGAGAATTGAGCTTAACCTGGAGGTGATGCACGCAATTGGTTGGTTGTTCTCTTCTTTCACACAATCCCCATGTTTAAATTTTCTGTTTTTCCTTCATATATATATATATATATATATATATATATATATATATATATATGGTACATATATATATATATGTGTGTGTGTGTGTGGTTGGTTGTTCTCTCTTTCACACAACCTCATGTTTAAATTTTCTGTTTTTCCTTCATATATAGAGATATATATATATATATATATATATATATATATATATATATATATATATATAGATATATATATGTGTGTGTGTGTGTGTGTGTGTGTGTGTTCATTTGTAGATACTTGAGAAGAAAATTTTCTTTGTATCTTTACAAATTGATAGGGTAGTACGAATATTGATATTTTAACTTAAAACAATGACAACTATTAGACGTATAAAAAATAGATTCAATTTAGTAGACTGATAATTATTCAGCGCCTATAAGAACCATCTTAATTTAATAGAAACATCGACAATAGATATTATAAGTGAATACAATCATAAATTGAATTATTTTAATCCTTAAAGAACGTAGGGGGATCGTAAGGTCATGGTAGGACTGGACACTACTAAACAGGAAAGTAAAATCAGTTGAATAATAATTAAGTATACGAAAAATTTCAAAATATCCGTTACCCTGAAGACAAATCATCCTAACCGAAAGGAAAGAACTGGAAATCCAATTAAAGTAAGGTTACCTAATGTATGCGAGTGAAGCCAGGCATCAAATTAAGTTAAGAAGAGGAGGACATAACACGGTATGTAAATATGGACATGTTAATAAATCGGAACTTGCTCGCCATGCAATTAATACGGAACATCATATTAATTGCGATTGTTGTTGACGCATATCCATATGCAGTCGAAATAGATCGACAAGCTTAACTATGGAATCTATTTCAATTAAATCAAGAGCTAACATACTAAACTTAACAGCGGAATAACAATTACTAGTCTCGGTGTGGAACACAGCACTTACGAATGTTAGGAAGTGAACAATGCATAATTAAGAACTGTAAAATAATTTACCGTAATATCAAGAATGTTAGATTGAGATGAACTTACATGTGATTACATAAATTTGTGATTTATTTAACAACTTCATGAGCAACTATCCCTCATACTTCATTTTTAAATTCGTATCATCTTATTTCTTTTAACTAAGGTATTTTATATGGTGCAACACTTGTTAATGAAGTTTTATGGTGAATATCAATAAACATAATATAAATATTTGGAGAGATTAGTTACTAGTTGTGCAACACCTAATACACAATTGCATATATATTAGTTCTCCGCAATAAACAGCCTTTAACCATTAAATATTTGATTGAATGATGTGATGATTACAGCGAAATGTGATAAATGATATCGATCGAGTCAAATTTTTATGAATTTGCTTGAGTAAAAGCTGTTCAGAAGTAGTTGTAATTAGCAATTTTGGTCAAAATTAAAATAACTTGAAATCCATTGTGTTGGTACCATGTACCGCCTGGAAAACCATAGCGCTGGTTCCACGTACCGATTCGGCAGCCCTTGTGTTGGTATTCTTTACAGGTTCGGTATTAATTATATATAGCGGGTTGGCCTTCAAAATCTCATTGTCCAAGACTTTATGTGAAGCTAACTCCACTACTGCTGGTATACACTTTAGTATAGGAGATTGTTCCGTCCATCTGTATCACATTGCTTACCAAATATATTGTGGGTATAGTCTAATACCGGCTCCTACTGTTTATTGCGGAGAACTAATATGTATGCTAGTATGTATTAGATGTTGCGAACTTAGTAACAAATTAGTTCAGTTGTGACCAGAAGGATAAACCAAAGGCAGCATGAACGGAAAGTATAATCTCATGCACATTCGTTTCGTGCTTACTGGCGACTCATCAGTAGGAGCCGGTATTACGCCCTTTAACCACTATATATTTGGGTAAAGAATGTGGGATAATAGGACGGTACAATCTCCTAGACGAATGTGTAAACCTGCAATAGTGAAGCTAACATCATATAGTCTACGACAATGTGACTTCAACGCTAACTCACACTATATAATATATATACCGAGTCTGTAAAGGATACTAACACTATGGCTATTGTGTTAGTAACCGATACCAACATTATTTTACCGCAAAGGTACATGGTACTAACACTATGGTTTCCGAGTCGGTACATGGTAAAAACATGATGGATATCAATTTATGCTATAGTTCACCGAAGTTGAGAATTACCACAATTTCTGAACACCTGTTACCCAAGTAAATCCATAAACCCTGGCCTTGATCGATATCAGTTATCACATTTCGTGGTAAGCATGAAATCATCGAATTCAATATATAACAGTTAAATACTGTTTGTTGCGGATAACTAATATATATGCAAGTATGTATTAGGTGTTGCGAACCTTGTAACAAATTAGTTCAGTTGTGACCAGTAGGATAAACCAAAGGCAGCATGTGAGTTAGCGTTGAAGTCGCATTGTCATAGACTATGTGATGGTAGCTTCACCATTGCAGGTCTACACATTCGTCTAGGAGATTGTAGCATCCTATTATCCAACATTCTTCACCCATATATATAGTAGTTAAAGGGCGTATAGCGGCTCCTACTGATGAGTCGCCAGTAAGCACGAAACGAATGTGCATGAGATTATACTTACCGTTCATGCTGCCTTTGGTTTATCCTACTGGTCACATCTGATCTAATTTGTTACTAGGTTCGAAACACCTAATACATACTTGCAGACATATTAGTTCTCCACAACAAACAGTATTTAACTTCAATTCAAGTTGTCATGATATGAATTTACATTTGTTTTATCAATACTACTTGTTGTCTATACAGTGAGGCCACCCATAGATATAGCATATGACAAAGCGAAAATAAATTAATTAGTCAGATGTGTGCAACGTGGAAATAATATTCAATCACTGTAGTTTTTATTGAAAGAACATACACTTATAAGTAAGTGTATTTAGCCGAGGTATTCAGATTTATAAAAACACACACGTAGTTTATCAAGTTTTATCTATTAAAACGTCAGTAATTGGAATGTTATAACTTTAGTTTCACGTATACGAACATATTGGTGCGTTTAATTACATTCAACCGAATGCCTCCGAGCTATAGAAATACTCTAACTCGCTCAGATGCGTGGCCTAGGTTCATCTAATAAAACATTAATAATGTCTATGAAATCTACCAATAAGAACAAATGAAACGGTTTAAACGAAATTTCTACTTGTTCTGTTATTTATTTAAAATTGTTAAGAGGATCTTACATTTTAGAATTTTTTAGAAATCTGTAGCCAAAATATAAATAACGAAAACATTGACGAGAAAAGAGCAAAGGTTTTGGCAAATAAAGATAAATTAATTCCGTCGCACAGCTAGAAAATACCGCAATACATTGAAATTTAATAATTAGTGCTCATTGTTGCATAACTATGATATTAGTCACAGATGTGTGGGTTCTATAAAAGAATAATAGAGCCTCTTGTATGTTTCTTCGTTGCGAACAGGCAAATTAGAATGCGTAGTAAAATATTTGAATTAAAACACTCAGGGCTAAATATTCTATTGCGTGTTTAAAGAAGGCAGCTCCTCTATTTTACACGAATAAGTTAAGAAATGATAATTATTTCATTTCAGTTTGATTTAACTATTTTGATTCATAAATTTACGGTACAAACCACCCCTACTAGGTATAGACAACCTCACTTGTTAGTTTAAAATCGTACTCTGATGATGATTATGGAAGGTCAAAACGCGCCAGTATATGTGACTGACAGGAGTTTTGCTATCGGTCGATGACCAGTTAAATACAGTGGGACTGCTATTTATAATAAGCTCACAAACTTTATTTAAAGACTGCGGAAATATTTGTTTCAGGTAACAGCCGGTGTTTTTTCCAACTTATTTGTAAAACAGGTCCGTGAAACAAGAAATGATAGTACGAATAAATTAATAACCGATATAATTTATTATCTAGGAACGGTGACTTAAAATCTACGTTGAAACATTTTTCGGACGCCTCAAAAGTCCTGATCTCCGAAAGAATGCTCATTTTAATAATGTAGGACGTTAGTCTCGATCAACGATCAGAGTTACAAAACTGAATGCGATATAATCTCTTTAACTTCGCAAAGATGAAGGTCCTGATTATCTACTACCAATCTCATCTTTGATTGGTGGTTACATTATGATCAGGATGTTGACTAATCTCTTTCGTAATATATCAAATGACGAGACCATGTCGTTTGCTTTTGGCAATTTGGCTATCATTCATATACTAAAAATAAGCAATTGTATTTCCTGCAATAAACATCGTAATAAAAATTTGACTATGGCCGTTTAGATTATTTGCTATGTTTATCTTACTCTTCGCATGAATCACAAACTAGACAAGAACAAGCCGCATTCCCGCGAGGACGAGATTGTATGGATCATATTCACATTAATAAGGTACATGCACAGTACCACGTATATAACTGTCCCACAATAGCCGTTGTTAATATTTTAAGAGTATATTTGGCTAAATGACTAGCAACGTCTTACACTATATCCTGGCGGAAATTAGTATACGCGCTAAAAATTTAAAATATTATACAAGCTCTCCAGAGAAGACACTTCTGGTCGCGTTGGGATCTACATTGACCTATCGTGCAACTCGACTACTAGTGGTGGTGTCCGTTAAGGATATCTGCTTTCTCCATTTTTGTTTAATTTTGTGAAATATTATATTTGAATTATTCTCCTTCATGATAGTTTACTACCTGACCTTGAATATGCAGACGATATTGTATTACTATTTTACGACTGAGACTGCGCAGATTACCTTGGATAAATTAGTAGTTGTCCTATTTGTCGGCATGAAATACACATCTTTTAAATGTGAATTACTATTACAAGATGATCCGTTACTTACAAAAAATCGGCAATTTCAAGCCGAAGACAGGTTGGCAGATCTTGGTAGCTGTATCAAAACTCGGTAAATATTAATTAAGAGGTGAAGATAAGAATTGCATTCTACAACCTTCTAAATTTATTATGAAACGACAGTAAACATTTTATTTCAGTCATTTTTATTTTAATTTCTGAATAAATTTTGACTAGAGCATACATTTTTTCTAATTTCGTACAGCAGAAGTCGTTATTTTAATTGTTAGACCCTAGCTATATAATTACTCGAAGTACGTAGAAGATTTGAATATAACTTGGTGAATTGTTTGTTCTTTTGTGCATTCCTCAAAATGCGCGTTTTCTGCCTTCCAGTAGAACACTATTCTCTCAGTCTGAGTCGGGTTGGCGTAAGAAGCACATTGGACAGATTTGGACATAGCAAAAACAATTAAAGAAAAACAACCAAATTAAGAATAATAGCACCTGTTTGTCTACTAGGGTTGGGTTCACTTTTCTTTCCTACCTTTTTGTCCGAAACCCTGGGCGATACGGCGTCGAATCATGCTAAGTGACGATCTCGTTGCACATTTATAGTAAAGTATTCTTAACCCTCTTTTCTTAGGTTGTCACTGTTAATTACGAGGTTTAATCTTGCTTCTGATGTGACAATTGGAATCGCGAGGAAGCAGTTTTGTCGATGTCACTTTGCTTTAAAGCTGACTTCGCCTAGATTTTGTTCCTTAAAGGTTTAGGTAGCCTCATTACTGTGTATTGGTCAGAATGACATATTCATCTAGACTATATTCATATCCTGCTAAGTGATTCTTTTATTTAAGCGTTTTGATGTGATTGTTTTTGCCATTTTTATTATTATTATTATAAGCATAAATGTTATTGGTTTTATCATGGTTGTGCGGCAGTAAACTATTAGTTATTAAATACTGTCTTATTGCTATGTATAGTAAATATGATTATATGTGTTTTATTCCCTTTAATTAAAATTTTAGGATGCTTATATGCAATGTAGTCTACACTCTGGATATTTAAGAATGGCACAATTCAAAAATAAGACTTGGGACTCAGCAACACGCATTTTAGACTGGCAGAGATCGATATTTCTTTCTGAGGTTTGGGGCACAGATGGGACAAGTACCTCAGTTGTTCGCTCGTCAGGTGATGTTATCTCACCGCTAGACATTGCATCAGGATACTATTCTAGTCAAAATGGACCAAAACACAATGCACCAGATAGTAACCTCCCCCCAGCTTCCCCCAGTTTTGGTTCGTATGCCACTGGAACTGGCAGCAGGTTTCCGACCACTGCTAGTCCATCAAGACGACGTGATCAAATTTTCACAAGTGCTCGATATCCTGATTCCAGATTGGAACAAATGAGCTTCGAAGATCATTTTACGCCAGATCTTATTCGTGATGCACCCGGCACTCCAATGACAGCAGTTCTGTAAGCTTTTATGCATTTCTTTTTTCACTGGTTTATTCAGGCTTGCTCGGAAGAGGGAATTATACATTCTCCAATTTCCCATGTGTACTATTTTGTAGTTATACAAATAATATTATGCACAAATTAATCTCTGTTGTTTGGCTTTCTGTTTGAAATAGACAACGAGGACATTCGAATATTGACCATGATTAATCAGGCTAGTTATATACTATGTGATGTTGAAAACTAATATATATGCAATTGTGTATTGAGTGTTGCGTATCTAGTACTAGTTTAGTTCAAACTGGACCGGAAGGGTAAACCAAAGTCGGCATGAACGAAAGGTATAATCTCGTGTGCACACTTGTTTCATGCTTACTGGTGACTAATCAGGAGAAGCCGGTATTTTGCCCCATACCTACTATATATTTAGTCAAGAGATGTGGGCCAATCTCCGATACGAATGTGTAAACCTGCCCTAACTTAACTAACTTCATATAGAGTCTTCAACAATGCGACTTCTAAGCCAATTCACTTTATATAACATTTAGCGAGCCTCTAAAGGGTACCAACAACATGGTTGCCGATTCGGTACATGGCACCTGTACAATCAATTTCTAGAAATGCTAAATTTTATCTAATTTGATTATTACAACTAATTTTGAACACCTGTTACTCCATAAAATCCATAAACTCTGGCCTTGATCGATATTAATCAGGCTATTTGTAGTAAAACGCCATAATATAAACTATGGACGGAGTAAAATGGACGTTTTCCCTATTTCTGAAAACCATCGTAGATGTAATTATGTTTTAAGCATTGCGTAATACATAAAAAGGTAAAAATATGACCAAACGATTTTCGCAAAATCAGTAAGATCGAAAAGTATAATATCATGTACAAATGTGTTGTGTACGTACTGGCAACTCGCTGGTGCATATCGGCATTACGCTCAAAAGTCCCAATATATGACCAAAGAACAATGAAAATTTTGGAGATGACCTCCTATGATTGGTTGCCAGATTTCGGGTAAAACTTGGGCTGTAATAAGATTTAAATGTATGTTCGTGCTGATTTGGGCTTAAATTCCGGGCTCTAATCAAAATATCTCTTTCTGCATTTTGTTTAATACGCTAGCTCAAAGTATAATGAAAGCAAAATTGAAAAATTTGTGCTACGCGTTTAAAAAAATAGGATAATTAATTGCAACAAATGGAATTTCAAAAATATTCTATATTTACATTTAAGAAATATGTATATCCTTCAAGTCCTGAGTAAAATACAATAATTACATAAACTATGTTTTACACACGTAAATCTATCCAAATGGCATTAAAGGTGCATTTCGTTTCTTTACTATATGGAAAAAATTCTGATAGAATTACAACATTTTGCTGAGCAATCTGTTTATTTGAATGGTCATTGCTAGTAAATATTTTAATTATATTAGTAAATTTGCAAAAAATTTCAGTTTTTCCGAATTTCTTTAAACACGCTAACTTCATATCAAATTTAATTTTGTGTTTGTGCTCTGGGCTTAGTATGCATCAACAAATGTCCACTAACGACATGAGGCGTCAGAGTTCGACAATGACAACAATTTCCGCGAGATCGCGAATTAACAGTAGAAGGAAATTTTCATCAGTACAAAACGGTACGATTTTCATTATATTAATTAATTGTTGAATTATATTATTTTGACAACACATTACGATTTTGCTGTAAATCGTGTGTGTGTTATTAATAAGTAGATGAAATCACACGAAACCAGTGGGGATTTTGGCAACAACGTTAATAACACCACTAAAATAAAAACATCGCATTTTCAGCCCAGTTAAAAATTTGTGGATTGAAGGAGATTTTGTTAAAATTGCCGGTGAATAAATTAAACACAATGAGATTTTAGCGAAACACCGGATCACGACATAAATAATGTTTTAATTTTATAAATTACACAAATATAACTAGTATTGTGATTAGCAGGAAACGCAGGGCATTGATAAGATATATCAGTTATGAATGCTCACCGTTACACAAACGCAACAAGGTAAAGAGAAATTTCACGTCTGTACAAACCATACACCGATTAGTCGTGCAAATATGTACCATCCTATTTGCTGCAGTCATATTGGTATATATACACGAGGCAAACGAATTTATGCCTGCCCCAACCAAGTTAAATAATGCAGAATTCTTGAATTTTCCATTATGTGCACCGTCTACTCATCAAAGTGCTTGGCGAATTTATTGCAGATGTTTGGGTTAGTCAACTTTTTAACTCTCTTCGCGTTTCTTTAGCTGAGTTAATGTGAGACGAGTTCGTTCTATAAAATGATACTGTGAAAACCGCCGTGTCTGTTAGTTTACCTGGCTAGGACAAAGTTTGCTTGGAGTTAACAGTGGTAACGTTTCGGTGTTAATATGGTTCAGTCCTTCAAGAATATATCCACTCACTCTTAAAGCATTACTCTTTTTCCGTATACAGAGTTTTAAATTAATTTATACGCGGTCAAGCATAAATTTTCATCCTGATGTAATTTTATTCATGATGATTATGAAATTTTCTATGAAGGCTCCGTTGCCTTACTATGTTTTGCTGTTTGTGAGCATTTTTCCTTTTAAAACTTTGGCATCACAGTAACTTTTCTTATATTTATTGTTGAATGAAAGAGCAAACTTTAGAGTTTTCTATTGGCTTTAAACTTTCGTGTATGTGTAGTGGTTTATTTTGCGCTTTGAAGGTATTTATTTGATCGTTTCGAGTTTATTTTCGTTTAAACTAACCCTAACAATATTTTTATCATTTGAGTATGACCTTTTGCTTCATTTAAGCATAAAATCTACACATACATTATCAGAAATTCTGTAAACGTGCTCATATATGTAATTTTATTTCAACTTATCCAAATGCCAACCACAATGTTATAATTGTCTTGCTATTTGTTATTCACATTCTATTACACCTTTAAATTAGATAATATTGGCCAACTTTAAATGATAATAGCTAGAAAATTTGACATATTTCATTCACAAGCGCCAAAAGTGTAACGCTACTCATAAAAGTTTACGTGTATTTTCAGTTGCAAAGTCACACTGCATATAGTTCATACGATCAATTGAACTTTGTTAGTAATAAATATGGCCATTATTACAATTTACACATTTGGAAGTTGAACTATGGACTTCTGAGTGTTTGCTAATAGTTACACGGCCATTTAACAGTGTCCCGTGACAATGTTCCCCTGAGTATCGATCAGGATGAAACAACAATTTTATGTGGCTCTGCTAAGGAACAAGAAATTTATCCTCACCAAGTAGCTCCACTGCTGATTAGCTAAAAGGTTTCCGTGTATCTTCGACAGCTCGTTGAATCAAACCGAATTACAGTCAAAGTTCTGTCTTTTCATAACTCTTAGCTTGAAAATTCAGCCAATCAGATACTAGTTTAAAACTTATTTTATTAAGCACGACCGCCAATTTAAATTTATTTATATATTTTTTTAATAAAATTGTAAGGGTTTTATTTAAATTTATTCTTTCTTAAAATTTAAATGAGCGGATTGCGACTTCTAGACATATAATGGTTAGTGTGGGGCTGTACGAGAATCCATTTGGGCGTCTGCTTCGCGATCAGTAAGTAGACAAATATTTCAGGAATAAAACTGTAAAATTGCACATGCCACACTAAGATAAACGTCATTAAACAAGCCAGAGCTGACTTTCCTATATCTTTCTGGTATTATTTAAACTGACGCGCTACCTAGTAGAAAGTTACATATAAATTAATTTTCCGCAACAAGAAAAAATATTCTATTACACATTGCATTGAATGATGTCATGATTACCACGGATTGTTATACCTGATGTCGATCGAGGCCAGATTGTATGAATTTGACGATGAAACATGTGTTCCGAATTAGTTAAAGTCCTCAATTTTAGTTAAAATTAGTCTTTTTCAAAAATTATTGTCTCGATGCCATTTGCAGGCTTCTTATCCCGGAAACCATTGTAATAGCAGTCTTTACAGTCTCATTATATATTAGTATACATTATACTGGCTTTGAAGGCGCAATGTCATAGATTTCCTATGATGTTAACACCATTATCGCTTGAATACACATTCATATAGGAGATTGCACCATCCACTTGTCCCACATTCCTTAAACAAATATCGAGTGGGTATAATGCGAAATGCTGGCTTCTACTGATGGGTCACCAGTAGGCACAAAGCACGTGTGTTCATGAGATTATGTTTCTTTGATCGTGCTGGCGTTGGTCTATCCTTCTGATTCTATTTGAGCCAACTTGTTCCTTTGATACGCAATATCCAATACACAATATCTGGAACACCATATATATCTGTGTAAACCCTGATACCAGATGACATAACTACTGATAATTGTTAAGCATGTTGTTAGCTATAACTAATCAATAGTTTTCCATATATGATGTTAACTTCATTATTTCTTGAATACACATTCATTTAGGAGATTGCACCGTCCACTTGTCCCACATTCCTTGAACAAATAGCGAGTGGGTATAATGCGAAATGCTGGCTTTTACTGATGGGCCGCCAGTAGGCACAAAGCACGTGTGTTCATGAGATTATGTTTCTTTGATCGTGCTGGCTTTGGTGTATCCTTCTGATTCTATTTGAGCCAACTTGTTCCTTTGCTACGCAATATCCGATACACAATATCTGGAACACCATATATATCTGTGTCAACCCTGATACCAGGTGACATAACTACTGATAATTGTTAAGCATGTTGTTAGCTATAACTAATCAATAGTTTTCCATATATGATGTTAACTCCATTATTTCTTGAATACACATTCATATAGGAGATTGCACCGTCCACTTGTCCCACATTCCTTGAACAAATATCGAGTGGGTATAATGCGAAATGCTGGCTTTTACTGATGGGCCGCCAGTAGGCACAAAGCACGTGTGTTCATGATATTATGTTTCTTTGATCGTGCTGGCTTTGGTATATCCTTCTGATCCTATTTGAGATAACTTGTTTCTTTGGTACGCAATATTCAATACACAATATCTGGAACACCATATATTTCTGTGTCAACCCTGATACCAGGTGGCATAACTACTCACAATTGTTAAGCATGTTGTTAGCTAAAATTAATCAATAGTTTTCCATTCGGCAACTGAGAGTACTTCTAAATTGTATTGAGTGCTTTAGACACGTCATGCGAGAATACAATGTTGGTGTAGAGCATTAGAAGTAGAATTTGACATGTGCGCCATGTATAGAGTGAAAACGTATCCTGATGAATTAACGTAAATTTGATCAGATGAGTCGATCGAGTTTAACACATTTGTGCGAAATGGGAAACTTTTTATGATGAATTGTACTATTCTACGCAAAAATAATGAAAAGTGTCATTCTTTGTGGAAATGTGCAGCTTCTGCATCGATTAAATCTCCATCAATTCTTATTTTATGTCATGATGCTGAAACTTGTCATAATTAGTTGGCAAATTGCTAGCAATTGCCATTTCACTTAAGTATAATAAGAGTAAGTAATTCGGGTTTTGATGAGTGGATAATATTTTCCTCGTTTATGAGCCGTGGCATGCAATAAAAGTAATACCAATATTCAACATTAAGAAGCTCAACCTAAATCAGAATATAAGAACAGTTAATGCAATAGTAAAAAAAGAATAGAAGAAAAGCCCATGAATAAAGTTACATTGAATTTGATTTCCTGATTATAAACAATAGGATACCAAGACAGCTCGTGATTTATGTATAAACCGCTAGCCGGACTATTTTAAT